>VXBJ01003363.1:106200-153169 GCA_013400055.1 Nycticryphes semicollaris | reverse complement strand
TACTGTTTTAGTCAACAGTGATTGTTGAGCGGTTTCTTTTAGTAATGTTCTCTGCCTTTCTTTTAACACAACAGGTCTGTTTTCAATACTTTCAGATTGTTCTTTGACTGTTAATCTTTGCATTTTTACTATCTGTATACTATTAGTCTGCTTTCTGGCTTCACATTTTTTTTATCGTTCTTTAAAATCTAGAGGAATGCTTTGAAGTACTTTCTCTCCATGCCTTCTGTCAATTCTATTTAAGTTTATCAGTGGTGGGTTAGGTTTAAGGTAGGAAATAAATACATCCATCTACTGCAAATGTTACCCTAAAACTCTTTAACTACTTTTGCTTAAGCTAAAAGCAAACAAGCCCTTGCCTGTGACCTGAAACAAAGTGCAGTGAGCTTCAAACCCAAAGTAAATAACTTTGCAAAATTATAAACAATTAAAACATGGATGTTTTGAATTCTTCTGTAGTGCCACAGTGAGTGTTGCTCACGATAGCAGTAGTTTTAATACCACTTTTGGTTGGGTGTTTTGGCTGAAAGAAAACCTAGTGTATGGTATTTCTCTTTAAGACCATAATGACAGTGGGTTAACAGCTGTGAATGCTCTTGGTGGTTAGCATATGAGACCTTGGTTTGATTCTTGTCCAGTGTACATACTCCGGGGTCTGTGTTTGCAGGGCTTACACCAGGTTTATAGATAATTTAATATGCTAGGGAGACAAGCTACATGTTTGGTGGGATACTGGTGGTTAGAGTGGTTAAGAACAAGGAACCAGAAGGAACAGGACCAACAAAAACTTTTGCTAGAGAATAAAAATACAGTTGTGTAGAGTTAGGACAGTATCAGGCTGGTTTTGAGAAGGAAGAGAACTGAAACCTGCTGCTCTTGTGTGTCCAGGTTAAATGTTCCTCTTCCAGATGTACATCACTGACTTGCCAAAGTGGAATCCTAGGAATAATGTATGTATAGTGTATTATAAATTACCTGTGTACATCTATTTTGCATCCTTATATACAAACCTCAAGGCCTGTGATGGAACTGATGGTTATCATCAGCACGTAGCACTTGGCGCACGCAGACTGCTGCACAAACGTAGCTAAACGGTGTGAGACCTTTGCAAAGTAAGAAAGAACATTCATTTGGGGTACCTTGGATTGAATTAATGTTGAAGCTAGGCCAGTGGTCAGTTAATTGACCACAGTGATCTGTAAAATTAAAGGAACTGTTTCCCACCTCTCCTGTTTTATAGATGCTAGTTACTTCATTAATTTGTCTTCTTACAGGCTCCCACCATGTTTTGCAAACACTGCAAATGTTCTTGCAGGGAATTTTTACTTTTTAACTTTTAATTATTTAGTGTCTTTTCCTTCTTTGAACAGCTTTCCCTAGATGACAATTTTCCATCTTTCTTGCATCTTGCTTATTCGTGTGTTGATTCAGAGCAGTCAGACAGATAGAAACTAGTACAGTAAAATATCTCTTTCTGTACTTGTTTTCCACACCTGGTCAATTATACTTGTGGCAGAAGGTTGTTCATGTGTCAGACCAGACATCTTTCTTAAGAAATATAGATGGGAACAATAACTAGCTTTTTCTCCAGATCAATCTCACTGCTATTGGCAGGAATCAGGTTTCTCTCAGACTGATTAATGTTTCTTGAGAAATTATTTGCCAGTTCCCTTGAAAAATGTCCCAAGATTGCTCCAAGAATTGAAATCTTCCATCTGCTGCCATGCTTCTTTGCAGTCAGGCTTTTCTACAGCTGGTGAGTGGGAAAGTAAGCCACTGTATTTGGCCAGATGTGATCCTCTGCTATCATACCTACACAACACTTGCAAATTCTGGTTGGTTTTATTTTCTATTAATGTCCTATAGACTATCATCTACCATTTGTACTTACCTCTCAATTAAGTATTGTATCATCTGTATTCATTCTTCCTCCGACTCCTTTATACTTGCTGTGTATCCTTCTTTTGTGTACAGTTATTTTCAGCTGTGTTCCCACCTCTGTATGCAAGCCTTCCTGCTTCTCCCGTCATCGCAGATTCCTTGCACAGGCCCTCACCAGCTGTTCTTTGTGATTTGCATCCTTGTCCTATGTTTGATTTTTTTTCAATATCTCACCTCCTTCTGCTCTTCCTTTCCTTATCTTCATCTTCTATTTGTTGTCATGGGAATACCCACTGTGACTTAGAAGTAACACACAAAGAGCTGGGATTTCTTTTTATTGTGTAAATTCTTGACTGTGAAGACAAAATTAAACACACACACACAAATCTGAGAGAAGAAAGCAAAATCTTGAATAAAATTATATAAAAAATCATCATGGTTTTTAGACAGAGGAAGATCTTCTAATCTTAGAACCTCATGGCATGGCAACCTTGCATATTATGTAGGTCAGAATCTAAGAAATTTCTGTAGTTGTCATTGTTTGTCGTTACTGTGTCTTTCATGGTTAAATGCTGTGGAATATAGAGGACCAAGAAAATAATAAGATGCCGCGCTGGGCAACATGCTTCCGAGCTGGAAACCAGCTTTTACGATTTTATTTCAACTCCCCGAGCTTCTTCTATGCTTCCACCTTAGAGAATGCAGAAATGTTCATAAAGAACCTCATGAATAGGAAAAACAGAGAAAGTGACACCTTTATGGCCACTCTGTTGCTGAAAGCATTGGCTAATTGTTTGCATTTGTGGTACATGGGCCTAGATAAGATCCTTGGCTTCTCTGCTTCCTATGTGAGTTTTGTTCCAGAAAAATTCTTCATTCAGAGATACTGAATGATGTATGCTCTGATATTTGTCTTCCTGAACTGCAAACTACACCTAAGTACTTGTCTTTAGTATGGCATGATGTGTGGACTAACACATTTAATGTTATATGGATTTTGTGGGAAGCTCAGAAGGAGTGCTGTTTAACTATCCACCAAAATTAAGATGTTGGTGGACTTTGAGCCACATACTGAAACCCACGCTGCCTCTGTGGTTACTCGCTCTGAAAGCACTGAGTAAACAGCTGGATGTACTTTTCCTGAAATCATATATGCCTTGCCATTAGTGTAATTTCTACATGAATTGAGGAAAAACTAAAATACTCTTTTTGAAAGGAGACCTCGCCTGCATGTGCACTCACATGTGCGTGAACACATACTTATCCAGAAAAAGTAAGTAATTTTTAAAAGTAGAGCTGTAAAAGGAACTTCCAAACCCAGTGAGCTGCACTTGAGATGGGTCTTAATCTATATGGATCATACCAGTACAGAGTTTCTTTTGTACTGTTATGGCTGATCTCTAATACCTGGCAGTAAGCTCTGCCTGATTTTTATCATGCATTTACATTTAATACACTTTTCTGCAAATACAGCCTGTGTGAGAGTTTAAATAGAAATTGAGAAGTGATTATAGCTCCAAAACAGCTCTGTTGACATTATATGAGTGTGGTCTTGGTGTTTCAACTGCACAAGAATCTAAAAAGGTTAAATTATCAATGCTAAGGATTGCTCCATTCAGTGGGATCCTAAGTGAGAAAGGGAATATAGAAATGGAGGCTTCATGTGAGAGTTTTGAGACAAAAGGAAATGTGGGATCTGACAGCCACCTTCAGTGTCTTGGCAATTAGGCTGATATACTACTTTTTTATGTGGCTGTTGCTCAGAACATCTTAAAGCTAAACCAAAGAGCAAGAGTACGTACAAAGCATACTATTTTTTTTCTTTTTGTTTTTGTATTGGTTTCAAATGCAGTAACTACATTTTATTAGAATAAAACTACATTTCATTAGAATTTTTTTTTCGCATTCTCATTTATCTCATTCAATATTTCAAGGTGCTAAATCTGAGTATTCTGTCCCTGAGGGGTGAGTCATGCATCCTGCTCAGCTTGAGGGTTTCCAAAGTTTCTCTGGAAAACTTCCAGCTAAACTGGAAGGGCCTGGTTCAAGATGGGTGGCAGGTTAATAGAGAGAGGTCTTTCTTGGTGAGCGATTCCTCCTAGAGTAACAGGAAAATAAAGGAGTATTCACACCAGCCCTGTGAGATACCACTTCTGTGAGATTCCTCTCCCTCAGGCCTGAAGGAAGGGAACTCTGAAGTCGAGCAGTGTGAGTGCAGCACACGAAAATGGGGCAGTGGCTTTACGTGCCTTTGAGCCATAGAGGCTTCTATTCACCAGTATGCAAAAGAAACTGGGGCCGTGCCAATGGCATGCCATGCTTTGGGAAGACTGGTATCAGCAGCTGAGCAGGTGGATCTGCTGCAGCTTTTGTCACTGCTTCCATTGAATAAGAAGAGCTGGAAAAAGACCAAAGGAAATAATCTAATCAAAAGCGTTCATGTCATGGAATCCTTTGCATAGAGATGCCAGATTATGGTTTGAAACAGGATTTTGGTCCCATGCTGAACATGCAGTATGTAACGAGATTATGTGCCATGGGAGTGAAAATTTCTTAGACTTCAGGTTGCTTTCTGTAATTCTTTTATGTCATTCGGAGCCTCAGGCTTATTTTGGATACTTTTGTATTTATTTTGTGTTTATTTTTATTATGCGAGTTATATAAAAATTTATACACTAAAAACTGTATATCCACCTGTTTATTTAAATATATTTCTGTGTATACACATTTTATAAGTATGTTTAATATATGTTACTGAAAATAAGTTGATTTTGTTTTCTGTTTCCTTGATCAGTTTACTGAAAGCAGTCAGAAAAAAGAAGCTTTACAAAAAAGCATTGAGAAAGCAAAAATTGGACGTGAAGATACTGTAAGTTGCTTTGGGGGGAGGCATTCTTACCGGGAAATAGGGCTACAAATATGCACGGTTTGTAAATACTAATGTAGTTGATGGAAATCCAGTAAGAATTCTAAATACCGGAGATGAGAAAGGGACAGAAAACAAATCAGATATTAGATTATTCCTTAGTTGGTCATATGCTAATGAGTAAAATATTGACAAATGGCTGCTCCAAGGCTGAGAAAATGTGTGACTGCCTGAAGTCTAGTAATCTTCCGGGCTTTTTCAGATTTAAAGATACCTTAAAACCTGAATTACCAGAGGTATGTACCAAAGTTGCCAACAACTGCTGAAACTGCCAAATCTAGTAACTGCAAACTTAAATGCTGGGGGTCTTACTTTGTTTAAAATCTTATTTACAATCTAGATTTCTAAATTACTATTCTGATCAGCCATGTAAGCTTGGTGCTCTTTGCATGCTGAAGCTGTTAACACTGCAAAATAATACTAAGGCTTCATATTTATCATACGTATGAAGTAGCATATTAGTTAGAAATGCTTCATATGGTATTCTAAGTTGCTGATTTGTTTTGAGATCCTCAGTCTAAAGTGGATTAAACCTCCAATAAATAAATGCATAAACGGGGATGGCCAGAAGCTTTGAGCTTGAATTGAATTTACAGGAAAGCGCCAAATCTTAGTGTCTGAAATGTTTTACTGAAACTCTTTAGGTTTGACTGTAGTCAGGGAATCACAGGCAGGTTTCTCACACCGTTGTGCTTGTCAGGTTTCCAAATGGAATGTTCGAGACTTGGGCTTCGCATGTGGCGTGCACTAGTCACAAGAACCTATTGGTTCCTGGAAATCCTGTTCTGGCTGATGCTTCCAACGTTTTGGTTCCGGATTATACATCAGGATGAAGTCCTGAGAAATCTAGATCATGATGTAGGTCTCTGAGCAACTGGGCTCTGTACTGCAGCATCAAGAAGCTTTTGGTTTCCAGTCTGCATTTTGAGAACACACTGAATCCAGACTGTTGGCAAAAGCACTGGGAATGTGGAAGTTTGGGGAAAAAAAGCAACAAAACCCCACCTCAGTCTACTGGGCTGCCACGGAGATTGCCATTGACTAAAAAGCTGATGGTTTACAAACACATGCTATCTGGCTGTTTTAGGCTACCCAGTGCCCTAGCATGAATTCTTTGAATATCAGCCAGTTACAGTGTTTGGCTGTAACTACAGACTGAATTAGAAGTATGTGCTGAGTTAGCGATGGGTGAGCTCATGTTGAGTCAGTGTCTGCAGATTCTTATTGATCAATAGAATATTTGAGGTTGATATTACATACTGTCCCAGTTAAAATTCCCATGTCATCAATATCTGAATTTATTTTTGAGACCACTGCTCTTTAATGGTGTGGAAAAAAGGAGGAGAAAAATAAATTCAGAGAGTGTTCATACACTGCATCCCAATTTGTGGATATGTGAATGGTAAATTTTTCTGTAATGCTGTCTTTAAATACAAGACTAGCACTCCTAAATATCGTTTAACCTTTAAGTCCCAAAATAAAGAGATCTGTTTGGAATTTGTTAAATCCTGTTGAGTTCGTAGGTTGTAGAAAATTGTTCTTTTGTTTATCTATTTTGGACATAATTTTTTTTCTTTCCAGTTGTACTCAATATCATTTAGTGTCACTGAGAATTTTGTGTATCATAAAATGCTGAACTGGTTCATTTACAGCAAAGAGTAGTGAAAACAGCTTTTAAAATTATGTATTTTTGTTTTTTGAAAAATCTTCTGCGCAATAATTACTGATTTTTATTTTTGTATTTGTTTTTGTATCTCCTGATGTACTTTGAATCATCAGGCAGAACGTGCAGCTCTAATAGAGGAACTTGCTGCCCTTCGGCAGAAGAAAGAACAGCTCAAGGCAGAAATAGAGAAATACAGAGAATGTGATCCAGACGTCATTGAAGAAATGCGTAAGTTGTATAATGTTTAAAGTGGAATTTTGCACGCAAAGGTCTGAACTTCTTTAGCTTAAAATCTGGTTTGCACAGATAAGCCAAAGCCTAGCTGCTTTTATTTTTAAATCTGCAAGCAATACAATACAGGTATATTGACTATTTGTTTTAATGTTCTGTTGTATTGTGTAAGGGGGTGTTTATTGGTATTTACTCTGCCAGCAACTAAACTCCTAAAATTATAATACTCTGATGCGTTAGAATTAATATCAGGACCAGTCTTTCTAGAAGAACCATATTAATTCTATAAGTGTGCTGAACCCTAGAATGTGTTTAGGAAGAGTAGTCTTCCCATTTACCTTCAATTCCATGCTGACAAAACAGATATCTTTCTACTTACTTTGTCTATTTAAAACATCAACATTTCATTAGGGATGCCTAATTGTCACTTATATGTGAGTAGGTATTACACTATGGACTTACTGTTTGTACTGTCTCTGACATCTTGGGTTTTGGTTGGAGTTTCTAATTCTAGTGGAATACAAAGAATTAGTGACTTTAATACTTAATACAGAATTGGGCACTGAAATGTACTTAATATTCTGATCCTTAGCATGAAAAATGAAAAGCATGCATGAAATTTTATTGAATAAAGCTTCCACGTTTTATTTATTAAGCTCTTACATTGCTACCCAACCAGCACTGCATATTCAGTTGCTGTAATGCCAAAATGCCATTGCAGAGTCATGATGAAGAGGCACAGAGCTTTTACTGAGAAGATACATGACTGAATCTTTCTTTTTCCTCATTCTTCTAAGTCCACTGCTCCAGAAATGTGCTGAGAGAAAGCCAGGCATGTAAATAGAGTTGGCAGCATGTTCAAAAATTGGACAGATATTATTAATTTTGAGGGGCTGTGACATTTTTTGTCAGCTGTGTTCTCTCTCCCCGAGGATGTAATGGTATGCCAGGGAATCAGCAAGCTTAAGACCAGAGGTTAGTTACTGTGCCGTAAATCGCTCGCCGTGCGCTCTCCTGAGGACAAGTAGCATGCACATTCCAGCTGATTCCAGCTGTAAAAATGAATGAGGTTAGGCAGATACCGACAGCAGAGGGATTTGTAGTGCCAGGTATTTTAACTGCTGAGACACCCTTCTAGTAAGCATGGCACTCAATGATTTGAGGAGCCTCTCTTTTGAAGCAGTCACGGTGAGCTCGTTCCTCAGTACTAGGCACACAGGGGAAAATCACATCTTGAATGCTGGGGCAGACTGCGTTAGCTGGCAACACAGAGACTAATTTCCTGAAAAGAGGAAAGGGAAAGAAATGTAATTGTTAGTTATTTCAGTCATGCCCTTTTTCTTGTTTGCTTGTTTTCGTTTTTTGTTAAAGTGTGTGGAAGCTCCACCTGAGCTTCTGCAATGGAAGGATGAGCATTTAAGGGAATTGGTAAGGTTAATCTTGTTAGGCTACCAGCAGGATTTCCAGGGGAACATGCAGTAGTGTTTAAAAAATAATTAGTCCCTGACCTTCATTTAAAAAGTTTCTGCTTCATTTTATGTTTCATAGCCATCGTTGCACTGGCAGTGCACATTGTTGCCGGCAATGTACAATGGTGATGTCAGTTTTGAAGACTTAATGTCTGTCAAAGCTGAGCAGAATTTTACAGGGCTTAAGGGAGGAAAAATACCAAATCAGGTTGGTGGCATATTTCTTGTTCCAGAGTGCAGGGAAGTGCAAAGGCAAAACTAGATGAAGGAAGTTAATGTTTTTTTGTGGAAGAAGGTAATAATCTGAGGCAATGGCAGGTGTTCAGCTAGACATGAAAGTTACTGCCGCTGTTTCACAGAATAAACTTATCATAAAAGTTACTGGTTCACAGATTTTAAAGCATTTTCAAACTGCACAAGTAATACAATTTTCTACTAGCTCTACAGTTTAGATAATATAATCCTTGTGACTGTTTTCAGTTAGATCACCTGAGCAGATTGCTTTATTTAATTTTGATTCAGAGATTGCTGTTGTGGTATATAATTGCAATCTTTTAAGAGCTAAATTGTTCAATATAATGTTTTGTAATGGGCAATTATCACTTTCTACATTGGGTTTTCCCTCTTCTTCCTTAATGATGTCAACCTGTAAGGAAATCTTTCTGATACTCAGTATAAAATTTCATTCTATTAACTTCCCATCCCATATCGTAGAGCTGCCTTGATTTTTGTTGTGGTACTTCAAGGGTGTATCAAATTGTCATCTGATTTCAATGGCCTTCAAATATGGTGAATGTTTTGCTATGCCTTTTTAGTTTCTCTTTCCCTCAAAGGAGTATTGCAGAAACAAACCTATTGTACATAGATGAGCCACGTAAAAACACACACACACTAATTCCAGGGTCAAAGCAAAGTGTGGATGATTCATAGCAAATATCTGAAGACTCGACTAAAAGCTGAACATCTGTCTTGCTTCATGAGCCTTGTGGTGGGAAAGTCATGTTTGACCATGTAATTAAATATACTATAACACGTATTCACAAGGGGGAAAATCAGAATACTAAAATACTAACTCTTGTTTTTGCTGACTTCACTGCTTGTCCTTTTAATAGCATTAACAAACGTTTTGCTATATGTTTTTACTTAAATTCCTTGCCTTTTGTAGTAGGGAGCTGAAGTGTAAGCTCTAATGCCTTCCCAAGTTTACAGCATTTGAATGTAGAATTTCAGTATTTTTTAGTAACAATTAACTGCAGTAAATAGCAAAAGAAACAAGATTTAGGGACTGAACACTAGAGGAAGCTACATAATAGTCTGGTCTTGTGGATATATTTGGATAATTCAATTTTACAGGTAGGATATTGTAAAAATATATCTAGAATTGCAGAGTATGTGGCTATCTTCTAATGACCACTACAGTTCAGTGGATGAAGCTTGTTTTTGCCACTTGGAAATATTGTTTAAACCATCTTGTGTGAATTAGGATTGAGTAATAAATTCTTCCTCAACATTAAAGGCAGTAAAACCAACAACAGTCTTCAGAAGTAAAAAAAGAAAATAAATTCTGGGATTTTATACTTCTCTGTTAAATTTGTAATCCTGCTTCAACTGGTGCAGGACAGAGCCCTTGTTTTTCCACACTGAGGCAGATTTTTTTAGGCTGGAGTATATTCTCATGGGGAAGCAGCCATTGTAGAGAAAGAGATTCACTATTCCTCCAGGAGAAAGGTTTATATGTATGTAGGCAAACTTGGATACATGTGATGCTGCTAGATTCCCTAAAGATTACAGTAGAGGACAAAGGTATGGAGAATGCAAGCTTTCAATAGTTGATAATTTATCCAGATTTTCATAAGGCCAACAAAAAAAGCTCCATGTAACATCAAGATTAACCAGCTGCATAAGTTTAATTCTTTCTGCCTACCAGAGAGAGTTGTTAGGGAGCTAATAACATTTTTCTGACAATTAATTTTATAGAAAGGTTTATCTGTCGGCCAAAGCGCATAAATGATACAGATTTTGCTTCGAGTGGCTGGCCAGCTACTAACTGGAAACAGCTAAACATTTTCAGTGTTCACTGTAAAATAAACATTCTAGAACATCAGACTTCTTGTTCTTCCACTGTTGACTAGAGGACAGTTGATTTATACCATATTAAAACTTTGTTGAGTCTTAACTACATTTTTCACAGTAGCTATGTTTTGGTTACTATGTGCCTTTGCATAGGAGAGTAATCTCAGAAATAGTTACGTACTGACTGAAATAAGTAATTTCTGTGGGGTATGATGGCTAATATTTATAGGGATAGTCTTAGATGTTGCCTGTCAGCATTCCTGGTTTGTTTAACATGTTTTCAGAATGTCCAGTTGCTGATAATATTTATGTCTTAGGCTTTTACCTTTAAAACACGGATCTGAACATGCCCAGACAAGCTGTATTTTCAAAAATTAGCAAAATGGCAGATACAACACATGTAATGTAGCAATTTTGGTGTGAAACATTTTACTTCTGCTCTCTTTGCTATTTTTATGCTGCAGCAGGAGGTGTAAGTAGTTCAAATGGACAATGGATTTCAAACCACAAATATCCACATAGTTACCTTTTTTGAATCTCTGAAAGTGTGGTCTCAGAGGCATCCCTACCAGTCCGCTTCAGGGTTAGATTATTTTCTAAAACTAATACTTCCATTGCTGTATGAAAATAAATTATGGGAAAACATCCAGACTTTACTGAATGCCATGAAAATGTCATGCTATGTGTAGTATGTACATCATTGTAGATGTTTCAATAATTTCTAATTCTGATGTATATAAACACTGAAAAATTTCAGCTTGACTAACTGTTGTGAAGAATTGTATCAGGGTATACAGAGAGTATGAGAAAATAGTTCTGGGTGTACCGGTTTCTTCCTTCATCTTAATATCTTGAGGCTAAATGCTGAAAAGGTAATACTGATTTAGCTGCTGGATTTTGTGGGGTACACAGTTTGGATTTTGTGGTTTGGGGTATTTTTTTTTGTTTGTTTGGGGATGTTTTTTTTTTTTTATATACCCAGCTATTATCATCTAACTGTAATATTCAAATAAACTTGAAAATCTATTACGCACATTTCAAGTTACCAAAACTTAGTACCGAGTGCTAAATTCTTTGGGAGGTTTCTTACTTATACTGGGAATAGTCTCTGCTCCCAGAAGAGAAACAGTAGTGAAGAAATGAAATCAAGATTAGACTATCCTGGCTAATGGAGATGCTTTAAAATGAGTTGCATGGGTTTTACTCAAAATTCATCAAAACACCGGAAAATTACAAATTGATTTAATGGGTTTTCTTTTATATTTTTTATATTTCTTTTCTATTTTTATATTTCTTTTATATTTTGTGGCAAAGGCTATTGTTCAGAAAACATACAGAAAGGTTATCTTTACTTACTAAAGACCCTTGTCAGTGCTATCAGTTAATGAACTATTAAGTAGCTATTTTTGTAAATTTAATTATTCACTTGGACAAGTAATTGTCTCAAAAAAAATTTAAGCCCGGTCTAGGTGCCATCGAGATCAATAGGGTACAGCTCAAGCGTATGGAGAGACCTTTTCTTTAATTGCCTCTGGATCCAATATGTTCAGTTTGCAATTAAGAGGATGTTTTCTAGCTACTGACCATGAAATATGTACCTGGCATCTAAGAAACAGGCTGTGCTTTTTATGTTTATGCCTCACTACCATTAACAAAGATCTGCAGTTAGAAATTAGTCATTGTGTTGAAGGTAAGCTACTGTCTCCATGCAAACTGATGTTAGCTTTAGAGGGTTAAGCTAAACTTGCTTTGGAGTGAACCAGACACTTGCTTAAAATTACAGAGAAAAAGAACAGATGTAAAAGCACATGCTCCTTTTTTTACTTAGTCTCATCTTTCAGAGAAGTCTATATTTAATGTATTCATCTCCTGAAGATCTGGATGAGGATATGACAAGAAAGAGACAATGTATGTACATGTACATAACTCTGCTACTAATAAACACAAAACCACAAAGCACCCTCCCCGCCTTTTGTTTTTCCTTTTTGTTTTTACTTTTTTCCACCTTCATCATGGATTACCAGAATATAAAACCACGGTTACTCAACTAATTGCATCAAGCTACGAGAATTTTTTTATGCTTCTTCTGCTCCCTAATATGGAGCCGGGTGGGTGCTCCATTGCTTCCACTTAGAAAGGAGGATTTAACAGCCACCAAGAATATTGGCTACTAGGACAGGCTGCTGCTGCTTAAGATCCATCTGCTCATATATTCCTAAGGCACAAAGCTTAAAGTGAAACATAGAGCTTTTGAGCAAAGCTTGGAAGCCAAAGTTTAGAAGCATCATTTGGCTTTCAGCAAAAGTCTTTAATTCTTAGCATTTCAGAGAATTTCTCTGTTTGGCCTAAAGTTTGGACTCCAGCTAAAAGTTACTCTGCAATGAAAAACTGTCCCAAATGTTTAGACATGTGCACATGTGCTTTTCTATACCTCAAACACATTCTAGCAAGATTATTCTTCTTGGAGAGTGTCAACTTAGGCCAACTTCCTTGAAAATGAAGCTGCATTTTAGCTGATTAAGCAAAAAATAAATACTAATTAAAAAAAAAGAAACAAATAATTTGAAAGTCACTTGTCTTTTGCCAGTAGGGTTTTATTTGGACACTCAGAAAAGATGCAGATGGAAGATCAAATCTTTAGCTAACATATGTAGCACCCTGCTTAAATAAACTGGCTACTCTGGGAAGTTACTTTTTCTTGAGAAATAAATGAGAATGCTCACAGGGCTGATTTTTATTCTTGGTGAGAGGCAGACAGGTGAAATATGTGGGAATAATTTTATTGTCTGAGCCAGTAAATCTTTATGGCAAAAGCTGTTGAGCTGCTTAGGAAAGGTAGATGCTTGATAAAATTTGTGATGTAGAAAATGGCTACTTGTGACTACATTTATGATACTCCTTGATTTAGAAATGAATCAGCAGCTATCCATTTGGCCGTGTTTTAAAGCTATGAAGACAGCATCAACTGGAAGTAATCTATACATCATTTATATATGAAATAAAAAAGTGTTTGTGGAGTGATTATTTTGCTTCTCTCTCCCAGTATTAGACCTGCTAGGTTAGTTGTATATGGTACCATTCATTCAGACTGTTTTGATAAACTTATGGTGATATTCAAAGGAATTTTTCTATTTTAATCCTGGTTTATATCTTTTCATTACTTCCATAAGCAAAATGAGGTCAAGAAAGGTATTGTTGCTTTTCAATTTGTTGTATTCCGTGATAAGTTGCAGGACTGTCACATGTAGTCTTCCCTGGCCTCGTTTGAAAAACTGTGCTGCCATTCTTACATGTTAGGAAATCTCCCATATGTTATTGGATGGTAGGGAATACGCTTATTATGGGTTTATCTAGAAGAGAACCAATTACTATCAGTGTACATTCCTAATACAGATACCTTGTTCTGTGCTATTTAACTGCAAACATTTTGCAGGGCAGGTTGTGTCAGTGCAAGACTAATCTTGGCATTGGTGGTGTATTTGAGAGTGTTTCCAATGGTTTTTCTCCCCTTCTCACTTTAACATCTTATGAGTTGTTTCACTGGCAAGAACGGGATATGAGAAAAAAAACAAACCTGGAATAAAGAAACAATTTGGAAACACCTAAAGGAACACAGAGATTTTTGTCTTTGCTGCTGTAAAAGACCTTTATAGATTGAGAGAAGTTTGTCTTTGGTGTTTTGACTCAGTTTTGCATGATACTGTGGTAAGGAAAGTAGGGAAATACAAACCTGATGAAACTGCAGTAGTTTGAATCTCAAACTATTTTATAGTTATACTCAAGGTGTATTCATTAGTAATGTGTCAGAAAGGGAGGTTGGATCGAACAAGTTCTAATAGGATCTGTCATGTCTGTGCATCTGTTCAGTACTTGTATTAATGAACTGGATAACAGAATAGAAGGTATGCTTTTGTTACATTTGTAGGTGATGAAACTAGGAGGGACTGCATAGATAAAGGACAAGGTGAGATTTCAAAATGAGCATGACAAATCACAAAGATTTGTCTGAAAAACGCTGAATAAAATTCAGTAGTGGCAAATCAGGGATGGATACACATTCAAGGATATTGTGTTCTGCAGATGATCTGGAGCAGCTGGTTCAGGGAGGGGGTTTGAAAAAGGTGTCAGGGTTATAGCTGTTTACAGGCTGAATATAATACATTCTTAAAGCAAAAAGCAAAAATTGCCATTTGGTGTAGGGGAGAAATTTGTAGAGTAGGGCTGATGGTTGGACTCGATGATCCCAAGGATCTCTTCCAACCTGAATGATACTATGATTCTATGAAACAGAAGTATAATGAGCAATGGTATGTATGCAATAATCTTTCTACTCAATTTGGCATTATTAAGGTTTCAGCTGCAAAACTGTTAGCATTGGCTATCCTACTGGAGAGGTACATAACTAACTACAGAGGAAGCAGAGTAGAACAAAAAGACCAGACATTGAGCGACCACATTCTAGAAGAAAAAAATCTACAAAAATAGGGCTTAAAAGAAAGCTTCTCCTGGTAGGTTTCACATATCTGCATCTCCTTCAAAAAGGGAAATAATAGACTGTTGCTCAGGCAATAAGTAATAGCCTTAAATTGCAGGGAGAAAAAAAAATTAGTTGAAAAACTATTCTAATGGTAGTAGTAATGAAATACAGAACTAGATTGCCTTTGAGGGTCGTAAAACTCTAACTTTGGAAACCTTAAATGCAGATACCTCAGAACTGGCATAGGTAGAGTTGGACATGCATTGAGACATTGGTACAGAGACCAGAGGACCTGCAGCAAAGCTTTCCAGACACTTCTCTGCAACTTCTGGGACACGTGAGGCGTGCAGCAGAGTGGCAACCTGAACTGGACAAAAAACACAATGCTCTGGGATGGGCCTCCTTACAAAATGCAGTTCAGCAGCACGGAAGTTTGCACGTTCCTTTAGCTGTACTGCGAGCGTGGACTTTTATTAGTAACTGAAACGGGGAGGATGGAGTTATCCACTGAAAGAAAAACAAAGGGGTGTGAGGGAGCCCCGAATCAGAAAGTTGGTGTGCTTGTTTCTCTTTTGTAGGGCACATTGCTCCCCTCTGTTCTTTGGAGAAGAATAGACCTATTTTAGTCATGCAATGAAGATTTTAGCACGGGCTTTAAGGTACAATAAAGGTAAAAGGTCTTTTTCTGTGGGTACATGAATATAGTGAACTTAAGTGCAAGAGCGTGTATTTGCATAGAGGAATCTTTTGGTAGCAATTCTGACAAATTCTGTTGGACGTTTTTCAGAGAGACACTGTGTACATCCTGATGAAATTTGACAGTGTGACCTTTTCTTATGGGGCAGAGGGAGCTTTTGCTGATGAGACTTGACACTTTTTCCAAACACACTAACAAAGATTGCAGACCCTTTTAAAAGCGTACTCACAGAGACGTGGGTCAGTTTATTAGTAGCTTTACTATGCACTGCCGTGTCTCACCATAGAGACAAAGCCGGCACTATCTTACGTATTTGTTCAGGTTTATTTTCAAGCATGTGCATATCTACACACACACACAGCTGTTGCAACAGAAGTGCTAATTTAATCCATTCGTATTTCAAAACTTTGTGATTATTTTTCTGTCACAAATGTCTTGCTATATTATGTTCTGTGATTTTCAAAATAGTTGTAGATCGGCAAGGAGGATTCATAATCATCAACACTCTTTCTTGTAGTTCTGCAACTTCATTCAGAGTCTAAATGTAAAATTAAATACTCCTTTTCATTATATAGTTATATTTCAGTACAAATAGTTCTATTGAATTTATGATATCATTGAAATGAAAAATCATATTTATACATTGACTTGAATTTAGTCGTGAATTCTGAAGCATTGTGACTTGTTGATTAATATCATGGGGATAAGTGTTACGTGGGATACTGGAGTATGGGGGAAGAATGACGTGTTACTTTGGATTCAAAGGCGTTGACAGAATTCTGATGTGCTATCACTCTTCTACACAAGAGCTCATTATTCTGCTTATAAGAGGAAACACCTCTTTGGGAACCATGGGGGGAGGGAAAAATTGCATATAGTGTAGAGGTATCTCTGCCTAATACTTGGTTACAAAACATTCTTCTAAAGCTGTTCTTGCTATGTTGTGAGTTACCCTGTTGGCAGTGATGGACACCACTTAGTCTCAAGGATACTCAGATGTGGACTTTAAAGAAGGCCCTTGAGCACATCGTTGCCACGTCATCGTTGTCTTCAGTGGCAAGCTACGGTCCCCCTGTGAGGGTGTCTGGTGTCAGTTTGTGGATGGACATGTCAGAAGGAGTCATGAGGCAGTTAGCTTTTGTACTCTCCGTGGATGACAAGTGCACAGTTGAACTCTATGATCTTAAAGGTCTTTTCCAACCTAAATGATTCTATGATTCTATGTATAATTTCCATGTTCACCTTCTACCCTGGCCGTTAGAAATCAGCTCTTTAATTGCACGAGACGTTTTCATTAATCATAGAATCATAGAATTGTCTAGGTTGGAAGATACCTTTATGATCATTTTCATTAATGGGAAAGATTTTGGAAATTTTTCATCATAGGATATTCTAATGGTGCTTCTCCAAGAAAAACACAGAAACATAGATCTTTCACGGTGTGATGATAGTGAGGTAAACAAGGTTTTTGGAAAGTAAGGGGAGATTGCAAGCAAGAGAATGGATAACCGCAGAAGGCTATAGATAATTGGACTCATTTGAGAATCAAGTTCATATACTGTTCTTATGGTAGTTGCCATTTTTCATATTTAAATTCAGTCTAAGCAGATGCAGAATTATTACTGGAATTCAAATCTGCCTAATGCAATTAATTTACCCTGACCGGTTTCATGTGAGAGATTGGGCTAATAATCCTCACTGGCCTGTGAGAACAGTTGCAGCTGTTCTCTGCATTTCATGCAGAAGAATTGCGATTCACACTGTAAAATTACTCCCTCACACACATGGTGAAGACTGCAGTTGTATTTTGCATGTATCCCACAGGGTGATGGGTGACTGTCTCCTTGAAAAGGTGCTAGTTTCCTCTGCAGTCACGCACCTTCTAAGTGAGGGAATCCATACATTTTTCTTGTGGCATTAGTTGCGATAGGTCAAAAGTAGCACCAAGCTGTGCTAGTTATACAAGTTCCTGAACCTGAAAATTTTGTTTACATGTAAAAACATGACTTAAAATTATCCTTAAAGTTAGCCTGAAGCTGATAGCATGGAGGCTAGGAGAGGAAAGAAAGCTACAGCTCTTTCTTCGTTTCCAAGTCTATAGGTGGTTGTGAGCAGGTTCTGGCTGTTGAGGTGCTTTTAGTGTAACTGTTGGTGCTGGAATAAGTTACCTTTACAGTCCGATTTTGAATACTGCTTCCTTAGTATTCCTTTAATATGTGCAGGACTTAATTTTATTTTTTTTTTTAAGAACCTGAAAGTAGGTTTGGAAAATGTTTGTGAGGAGGTGGTGGTGGTTGTTGCTATCACAATTGTTTTTCACCCATGGAAGTGTCTGAAGTCTGACTTAGTCTCCTGGAACATATGTATTGTTGATGAGGCATGTGGTCTTCTCCTCCTGGGGAAATATTTGAGGCTTCAATAGTTCTTGGCCGTTCCATTTTGGAATGCAGATAGGATTTTTAATTTCCACCACCACCCCTTCCAGTAAAAAAGTGAGCTAATCTGGGGGAAGGAGGAAGATAAAGATGAAAGAAAAGGCTGTAGTTCTGCCATATGCTGAGAATGACTGTAGGGTTTCCTGAATCAGATCAGAAACAACGTGGCCTGTCCATGCTCAGATTTGAGCCAATAGATAATGTCAGTTCAGATTTGTTCAAAAACAATTCTGTGTTAATGTTTTTGTGCTGCTGGCCTCCACTCCTGACCAGGTGCTATCCATTTGCTTTAGAAAGCTTCTTACTGCACCTTCTACAGCTGTCCACTTGCCCTTTTGTCAGCTCTCTCTCCTGGTCTGCTCCTGAATCTTTGCAGGTGTCTGGTAGAATGTCACTCACCTGCATTAAAACCCATGTTTTGAACCCTCCCTCCCTTTCTTTTTAGACATTCACTGCTGCTGGGCCTTCCATTTACTACCTTTGCTTTCCTCTAAGGGGATACAGGGGGTTGTCCCTGTGATAAGGACAATGGCAGATGCTTAGGACAATGGTTCAGGTACCATAATCTGGGCTATTTGAGTTCCCTGCAGTTCTCCAGAGATACCTAGGGTTGAGGGAAGAAGAGACTTCCATGAGGACTGGTCAAAACTAACTCTGTGACCCTTAGTCTGTCACTGTTTAGGGCGTATTTCCAGGTGAGTTTTGCTAATATGAGAGACTACTGTTTCAAGGCCTGCTGCTCCTGGGCCCTGCATGTGGTTGCTTTTGTTCAGTGCAGGGATGAAAATGCAAGCTTTCCTTTTCCTGCTTAGAAAATCCCAAGTGTGCCCCAAACTGGTCAGCAGAGAGTACAGGTGTGTGCCTCAGCCAGGTGAGTTACTTGAGTCCTACAGGCGTGGGAGCAAGAAAGACTATTGATGCTTTGTCACACAAATTGGTGAAATAAATATGTAATGTCCAGAACAAATGGATTATTCCATTGCCTCCAGATAGCAATTGTACATATTGTCAGCCTATGTGCAGATGTATAGATGTAAAGTGGAGTGTAACTAGGACCCAGTAGTGGTCATGAGAACATCTGGAAGCATCTGGAACATATGTTGTCTTCTGTATTGCTCATCTCTTCTGCACATTTGGCCTTTTTGTTGTCTTGCACAGTTTCTGTACTGGAACACTATTTAGTAGCTGCCAAATACCAAGTTTTGATAGAGCAGCTGTGGTCAAGAGGACTGCAGCTGAGCTTGGGACCCAATGGTTGTGGTGGTTTTGGCAATTAGCCAGTTGCCCCTAAATGCTATCTCAGAGTTTCTCCTTTTTACAGTTCACACAGTCTACGTGCTGATTCTTCTTTGGCGTACACATTGTTAAGTTCTTCTTTAGGTCTTAAACTTTCTGTTTCAGTGCAATCTAAAAACCAGGAAGACCGTGGCTATATGATCCTGTGGAGCTAAAGAATAGGCAGTCAGAAGTAGCATGACTTTGAGTGACATCAGTAACTAAAGTAGGGATGTCGGGGTGTGTGTGTGTCTGTTCTACTACTCTTCTTTTCCTCCACCCTCCATTCATGTTCACATGCAGATGATGCAATCAATGAAAGTTCCAACAAGCAATGAGAAAACATTTCCACAAAGCAGTCAAGGTGGAGATTCCTTCATTTCTTTCAGTTGTTGTGGTGGAGTTGGGGGCCTCTGGAAGGTGCTGGTGATGGTGCAGATATAGCTGGTGTCTTCAGATGACGCAGGTCCATAATGGCCCATACGTGCTTCTCCTTCCTCTTTCAGGCATGGTGTTGGATAGAGTGGGCAGACAAGACCCTGCAGTGGAACTGTAGGCAAGAGTTGAGTTGGATCCCAAGGGACTTTAATCTTATGTTCAGATAGCTAAATGCTCAGCCTGTGGCCGTGAGGCAACAGCTGAGGTGATAATATAGTAGTTTCTGGAGAATGGGTGAGGTGTGTTTCCCTGATCCCAAATTAAAAAAAAAAAAGAAATATGAGGGGAAAATTTAAGTGAAACAATTAGCGATTAAGGAGACTGCAGTGCCATCCTGCAGCAGTGGCAGTGAGAGTCTCACCTGATGACAGGAGACAGTGCAAGCTGTCTTGTGTGCATGAGCTTCCTCAGGCTAGACATGAGGAACATGCAGGTCCCTTGCAACTTACCAAAGTAGCTGGCACAGCTGTTGATACTGTATGCCTGGTGGTCTAAGTGGCTTTCAAGGTGGCAGAATAAATCCACTCCTGCATCCCTATGGTGCTATCATGTACATGAGTGTGTGGCCAGCCAGTGTAAGTGGGAAATTGCAAGCAGTAAACACTTGCCCCATCTCTTGTGAATGCATTTTCTGGAGATGTCATGTGCCTGAGGCTTTACAAGTGGCTCCTGTTTCCTCAGCACTGAGCTCCCTGGCAGCAGAGTAATGTGGGGCATGTTTGTTCACAGCCTCTGAAGGACTAAGTCAGCTCCCTCTTTGATATTCAACCATATTGTTTGAATGTCACCTTCCCCATACTGAAGTTCTGCCTCTGCTTGTGATCCTTCCACATTTCAACCATGACATTTTGTTGCCAGACTGTGATCAGTCCCAGGTGGTCCATGGAAAGAATGACATGGTTAAAATATTTCTTCTTTTTTTTAATGTAACTTTTAGGAGTTTCTTTTGTGGTTGATATTTTTGTTATTTCTCTGCTATTTAAGTCATTGAAGGTGCTGCCCACTGTGGGATTTCCCTGTTACAGCTTCCTGCTCAAACTACCATGATGTCATTTGTAGCTCCCCTACCATCAGGTGCCGTCACTTTGCAGCTCTGGATCCACAGAGTTTCATATCATCCTGCTTTCCCCTCCTTCATTTCAAACTTCATTACTTGGAGTCAAGTGCAGCTTTCCAGTTTTACTCTAGAGTTTCAGAGGAATGCTGAGGGAAGTATTCTAGCTAACACATTTAAAATCTTGCCCAGTGAAAGCCCTTCCTCTGCAGACTTGCTTTAAGTAGTGTTAGGAAAACTATTGTTCAAAAGGTTATTAGCTGCCAGTATGTTGTCAGTGCTGTCAGTGAAGGAACTGAACAAGTAGGGGTGGCAACAAGTCAGCAAAGGAAATAGGAGTGTCTCTCTCAAGCAAGGAATAACTTGAATTTCTGATGCATGCAAGCAAGCAAAAATGCCACCTTCATACTCACTCCCCTTTTTTCCCCATCTTTCTTTTTTTGTTTTTCTTTGTGCTGTGCCCAAACTTTCTAATTGTAGGCCATTTTTAGAAACTGCACTGGTTTTGAAATGGTATTTTACTCTGATTTACACATTTTTCACATCACTTATTGAAGTATTAAGAGTAGAATAATGAGTGCTTAACTTACGGTGTGCTAGCAGCTGATTTTTCAACATAATTTAATTTTGCCTGCGGTATAATCTTTGTAACAATGGATGCCTGATCATATATTCATTTCTCAGTACCCCTGGAGACAAATTTCATGCTGACCATTTCAAATGAGTATTATCGTACAAGTACTAACAAGACTAACTGGGAATAACTAAGTTATGTGTAGGCGTGAGAACCGTAATGATTCTGATAAATTCCCACGTTCCAAACCAGCCTGCTTGATTTGATTCAGTACTTGTTTTAATGGAAGCAAGGTGATCTAAGAGGAATTTTTCTTGATACTGTTTTGCCTCATGGAAACTATATAAAAGCTATTTGCAGTAATGGCAACTTACTATTATATATTTAGATCTGAAGCAGTGGTAAGGGAGGGAAGCCAAGTTTAATAACGAGGAGCATTATTTTGTCTTCATTCACTGAGGGGGTTCTCAAAGCCCGGGAGGCCTTCCAGAAATAGATGAAAAACTTTTGGATTAATGTGATAGACTGTTACCCTTGTCATTTTCTTATCTGTATAGAGTCCTGCATACCTATGTGGTGGATTACTTAAGTACAGAGAAGAGTATTAAATATTTTTCATCTCACTTGCCTCTAGTATCTTCAGGCCATGTATCTAGCTCCAATCCTGGTACAGACAATTAACCCCTGGGCAAACCAAACCAGAATTATTTTCTTTTGAAATACACTTCAAAAACTTGAAGTTGTTCATATGGCATCTTTTATGTTTCTTTGCTCCTGTTTTTCTATTTTACTTGACTTTGTGCTTGCTGGAACCTTAAAAGCATAAAACAGAAGAAGGGTTTGGAAGCAGCAGGATCTCTTCCTCATAGTGTGTGGTTTCCTAAAAATGACATCAATAAAATAATTAATTTCTATGCCTTGGAGCTATTGTATGATTTTAGTCTCATGTTTGTTTGATTTTACTCTCATGCTTTTTTTGTTTGTTTTTTTTTTTCTCTGTTTCAGGACAAACAAACAAAGTAGCCAAGGAGGCAGTCAATAGATGGACTGGTGTGTATCCATTTATATTGCTTAACGCAGCCTCAGACTAGAGGAATTTGAGTAAAAGGAATACTTGTTATTAAGAATTTTAAACTTTCTTAAGACTTGATATAGAATAGCCCTCACTTGCAAAAGCATGCAGCAATATATTTTGCTTATAAATCATCATGATTCAAAAAAAAGTATCTTTTGTCAGTTTTGTTAGTGAATGCAATGCAACAGATTTGTTCTTCTGGTTCTATCTTGCACACCGTGTTAAAACTGACAGCTAAAACTGGCTGAGTTTAAATCTCTTAAGACAAGGAAAATTTTAATAGAAAAAGACTGTAAATAGTGGTGGCTGGTTTGGCACTGTCATAATTTGAGATATTCAGA
Organism: Nycticryphes semicollaris; assembly: GCA_013400055.1. Classification (NCBI taxonomy): domain Eukaryota; kingdom Metazoa; phylum Chordata; class Aves; order Charadriiformes; family Rostratulidae; genus Nycticryphes; species Nycticryphes semicollaris. The sequence goes on along the minus strand of VXBJ01003363.1, from coordinate 130,557 downwards.
AAGCTTAATTCTTCCTTTCTGAATTTTCCTCTGTTTCTAAAGAGTGCAATGTTTTGTGGAACCTTATTACTGCTACCGTATGGTGGATGCTAATGTAAAGGAGGAATTTCTTAAGCTAATTCATCAGCTTTGACATGCAGAAAAAGTGCTGCACAGTTTTGAAGATTACTGTGATAACACTTGCATGGAAGCTTAACTCAATTTTCTGTTTTTTTTAGCTTTGCTATCATTTCCATTTTGCAGAGCAAGTAATATGTATGTCCTTACTCTCAAAAAAATTATTTCGAATATTGTTTGTAACTTTTTTGTTTATAATTGGTCTACTACTGATGGGCTGTTCACTATCATCAGTTATGCCAAGTGCAGCAAGATATTATAACCTTTTGACGGTTAGGTTTTTATATCTCCGTTTGCCCTGAGTTGTTTGCTACATATGGAGAAACAAAGTTGTTATCTTTTTGAAAATAACTCCTAGGAGTACTGCTGTCAGGGCTTTCTACTTTGATGACAGGCTGTTGCTCTCAGAAAGAGGTAAAGCTGTCAGAGGTACTTTGCTATTTAATTGGATAGTTAGGTATATGCTGTAGCATATTTTTCTTTGGAGAGACAGTTTTAAAACCACATGTCTTAAGGTTAGAGGAAAAAAAAATATTTCTAAGGTGTGCAGACACAGTGACTACTTCCTGTCTTAAGGAATGCTGCAATTTATGGGTATTAGCAAGTAGTGAGTTTTAATCAATACATCAGTGAAAAATGATGTTAAATTGAACAGAAGGTATATGTTAAAACAATAGTAGTGTGATTCTAAAAGAGAAATGGTAACTAAAATAAAGCTACTTGAAACTCTCTTTTTTCTTTCTTTTGTTTACTTTCAAATAAAATATATGCTGTCTGAACAAACATATGTGGGACTAGAAGGGACCTTACGGTTAATTTGGATCTGATTTTTGCAGTTGTAGACAGTCGCACAGTAGGTGTCTGGTTGAAAATGGACCTATAAAATACTTATTATGCATAGTCACCCTTTCATTATCACTCTGTAGTAGACTTACACTCTAATTGTGGCTTTTAGTCTTGCCATAGAAGAAGTGAAAGAAGAGATCAAGATATCCTCCAAAAACAAAGCTATATTTTACTTAATACTGAGTAAAAATATGTCATTAACAAAACCTTCCATTTTCTATTGTAAATCTACTTAGTAATGACATTCCCCACTGTGTACCTTTTTCATATACATGGAGAGAACGCAAATGGAAGGATTTTGTTGTGGACAAGAACATAATTTATGCTCTCCTAAACATTAAAACCAGAATGTTTTTCATTCTATTTACAGATAACATCTTTTCAATAAAGTCCTGGGCCAAACGTAAATTTGGATTTGAAGAAAGCAGAATTGACAAAAGTTTTGGAATCCCAGAAGATTTTGATTACATTGATTAGTGTTCAGTAGTTGATAGCTGACACGGTTGTACATAGTTTGTTAAATATTCTCAGTTGGCATTTAAATATGTATATGAATCCTCCCTGAACAACTGACCGCCCTTTAATTAGCAGGTTTTGTTAAAGTTAATAAAATTCTAAAAATAGTTGTGGCATTTCCTTTTTTACTTTTCATACTCTCTGGACACTAAATCACTTGGTTCCTTCTGTGAGAGACAAACTAAGGGGGGTTATTGGGAGTAATTATCACGGTGTCCTGAGACTCATTTTTACTCTCCTTTTGCTTAACTGGAAATAGTACTAAGAGCACAGGAATTTCCAGGAATTTATGTTTAAACGCGTTAAAGACTTTGGAGTGGAGATGACAGAAGACATTATGGAACAGAATGAACTTTTTCCTTATTACAACAATGAAATACAAAAGATGCAGAATACATTAATGGAAAACAGTGAAGACAACAAGGATGTGAGTAGAACGGCTGAGGCCTGATTTCAAGTTGTCCTTTATTGCATTGCTAGAATGGCTTGTAAGTTTAGTGACAAAATTTTGTTTGTTGTTGGAAAACACTACTTCATCAGATTTATCTGTTCCAGCGAATGTACTGGATTTGGCACCAAGAAAGCTTCTCTGTTCATGATTGTTACTGCACAGGAGAGGGAGCAAAGAGCATCTCTCCATCCACGCACACCACAGTGCAACAAGAGTTAGGGTGCTAAACTGGGATGCAAGAGACCAAATTCAGTTTGCTGTTCAAATTGAATTGAGGATGCTGAGCACCTTCATCTTTATGTACATTTTTCAACTTCAGATTGAAAAAGCAACCAACCAAAATAATACATTTCAGAATAACTCAATTTTGTTTGGTGATATTTCACAAGCACCTCACTTTTTATCAGCTTCTTGTTTCTCGCTGTGATCAATGTATGGCTACAAAAAGAAGGGTAGAGAGTACAGACTGATTTTGTACCTCCCACAGCTAGGGACTGCAAGACAGCACTTCTGCTGTACAGCTCCGGAGGATATCAGCTTTACCTTCACAAGGCAGACCGGCCTGCTGCAAGGTAGATGCTTATATTGCTGGAAAGCATCTGTCTGTCTGTCTTTTATGTAACCTCGGATGAGAGTATTGCTGAAAAGGTGACATTTAGCTGGAGACATGCTCACAAGTCTGTCTCCTGTAACCTTTCCAATTAAAAGCAGTTCAGTGCCTTTTAAAATCCAAGTATTTCAGGTGTGCCCCTGGCTATTGTCATCCCATGATGGGGAGAGCAAAGTTATTGGGAAGATACCAAGTGGAAGATTTTCCTCTTAGAGAGGTAGCGTAGCCAGCTATCTGTTGCCTAAAGGAAAATGTATGTGATGCTTGGCACATAGTAAAATATCACCGTGCTTACAACATTGTTATAATGGAGACATTGTAGGGCTGTCCACCAAAGCTACGTGATGGTGCCAAGCTAAAGCACCGGTACGCGTAGGTTGGGTGGTTGTGCTTACTCTTGGATTTTGTGCTGTGAAACACTAAAGAGCAAGCTTTTTTCTATTATTTGTAGACTATCTCTCTTAAGAGATTTTTTTAGACAGAAGCTCCTTGGCACATCTGCATTTGAGGGCATGTATCTGCCACAGACAAAAGAGGATGATGACCAAAAAGGCTTGTTTGAATGAAGGAACGTTGAGCATGTGAGCTTGTTGATGGTTCTTACCTCTTAGAATCACTTTCATGTGGCTAAACTACTTGTGAAGGAGTCTCAGGTGATTTATGGCCTGTAGCAGTTAGTGCACCAAGACTTCCTCTGGTACCTGTGGGGATGAGGGTTTCTTACTAATTTTTACTGCTTTGGTTACTTTCCAAATTCAAGAAGGAAATGAGGATGACCAGCTATGTAAGTTTAGCTGCAATATTGTGGCTTCCTGTCTGTAGGGTGAAAACACTGTGAACTGTCATAAAACCATTAAATGAGCTAGACTTGCTTAGATACTACAGTCAGCCAGCAAGAGCAGTATCTCTAAAATGTCAGACACAGCCTTCATGCTTTGGACACAAAACCTAAGTAGTTCAAGCCCAAGGTATTTCTAGGAATGTAATTTTCTGTTGAGTTCTGGTTTTGTTTTACAGGTATAGAATAGAACACAAACATGCAGTTGTACTCTGTTTGGAGAGCAAGCCTGGCAGGAGAATTTATCTCCTTCTGTAGGGGCACAATTTTGCAACAACCAGAACAGAAGTTTCTCAGCTAAAGAGAGGCAGGGAAGAAGCAGCACATTATCAGAAACTGATGTTTATTCCTCCAGTGGAATTGATTTATTTTGTGCTACCTTTCTCATGATTCTACATTTTTAGTGTAGGTGACTTTCAACAGGAAAATCAAATCCAGATCCTTTCATAGACAAAGAGACAATCTGTATGTCTTGAATATTCCAAGACGCTTTCAGACTGCTGCATCTGCTCACTTCTGGAAGTTTTTCTTCTTAAAATGATATGCAGCAGACTGCTAAATCCCACAGTATGAAACCATGTGTGATTATGTGGTTTGAGATGTGTGGTCACTTTAAGACAAGTTGAGACTTCTTTTCTGCTAAATTAAAAGTCACAAATAGTTAAAATGAGTTTCCTTCTCCTGGGATGTTTTTGGCTACTAGCCTATAACAAAAATGAAAAGAATCAATCTGATCTTGGGTCCCAGTCTGTTTCAGAATCTGGGATATTCTAAAGAATCTAGCATGAAAATGGTGGGATTTTAATGCTCACTTCTGTTGTCACTCTTGTGGTTATGTCACAGCTCTATTATGTATATGTCTTCCTCTTTTTTTTTTTTTTTTTTTTTTTGCTTCCCTTCTGCCCTGTGGGTTTTTTGCCCATGTAAGGTAAATATTTTCAACAGTAACATTTAAGTCAGGAGGTCAGGCCCTTACTACCATTCAGGTTTATAATTAAAGCAGCTACTAGTACAAAGTGTGAAAATCAAAGGCAATTGTTTTTAGCAGAGTCTGAAGCTTTTACAGGAGCACTATCACCTTCAGCTTTTCGAAATAATCTTAGGAGGAGTTTATCAGCACAGTACCAGGCTGAGGTATTGGGTAAACCTACTCTTTGCAATTGATGCTGAGTAACCACTGTGAAGCAAACAAGAGAAAATACTTGTTTGTACCTGATCTACTTAGAAATCTTAAACTTTCTTTAAAGGTTTGCTGGCTGTATCTGCCCTGCAACAACCTATTCTGCCTCAGCTTTTCTTTTTACTAGCCATCTGCATGCTCTGTACACCACCAAACACGGACTCTAGGGCTCTTTTTTGTGGTACTTGCAGAGCATTAAAACACTAGCAGTCACCAGGGTTTAGTTTTGACGTAATTCAGCTGCTAAACCTTTCATTAATGCATCCTCTGAAATGTCATTACCTTTTTGGGGTGTAATAGCCTACACGTTTTAAAAGGGGAAATCCAGACTCTGAAGCAAATGGCACAGTGATGCTGTGACTGAACGGTGAAACTGGAACTGAAACTTACTGGGAGAACAATGGGAAAATAAGCGCAACCTGTGATGATGACTAAGAAGTGTGATGCAGGAGCTCCTTACAGAGCCCTTCTGTTTCCCAGGCATATTTCCACTGGTCGTGATCTGACTAGTGCTTATCTTCACCTTGTGTCTTGTAGAGGTGAGGTTTGTAGGATTACATTTTCTGTCATTTCTCTCCTCCTTTTCATTCCCAATGTTCTTAAATTTTGTAGTGGATTTCAGCCAAATTTAGTCTGAGGGCCTGTGGTGCGAGCTCACAATTTATCTGTTCTGCTTGGCTGCCTGCCTGATAAATACAGGCTTTTCCTTTCCCACCTGCCAGCGTAGGGACTCGAGAAGGGGTAGAGCATGCTGGAGGTGGGAGGAGGAAGGAAAAATGTCAAAGATGGTTGTAAAAGACCTGGGAGCATTTAGTGCCTGCTGGTGGTGGAGTTTATGCGAGGGTCTGGCACCATCACTGGGGGTGAGATGGAATGGTGCGTGCATCCTTTCAGGCGGAAGGAATGGGGATCTAGGAAACTGGTCTCTTGGCAGCCGAACTTTGTTACTTCTGCTGCTTGTGGAGCTGTGATTATTAGTCTGGAGCCTTGAGGCACTGTAAAATTATGGAAGGCTTTACTGAGACAGCAGTTAGGTATCTTGCCTGCTCTAGAGAATCAGCACTCCCCAGAAGTGTAAGCTGGCTCCAACAGCTGAAGTCCTTGGCTAATCCTTGGTGTCACGCAGGTGGCTGAATTCTTCCGTGTGTAGTTAGCTGCTGTCTAGTTGCCGTGCTTGTGTAAGTGTTCCTGTGCTTAAGGGATCTGCCTTCACAGCAGTAGTAGCCTTTCTCTTCAGCTTCCTTTTCTCCTTGTTCCTTTTGTGTTTTATCTTCCATCCCTCCACTGTCATTTCCCTTTCAGATCTGCTTACAGAAACCACGTAGGCTGAAGGAGCAACACACTGCAGGCAGTACAGATGGTTGTCTGTCTTACTCCTCCTCTTGCTGACATGCCTGTCAGCGCACACCTTACAGTGCACAGGCACATAGGAAGGCAAGCATCTATGCCTTAGACTCGCCTCTTTAAACTGCATGTGCAGAAGGTTGTGGGTCAAGAAGATTAAAGGGCAAAAACATCTGTGACCACCACCACAAGCACCCCTGAAGTGACCATTTCAGCATCACTTCAGAAGCTTCGTAATGCCCTACAAATGAATGAGCAGGTTTTATATTATGGATAACTTGATTAACTGGTCATTGGTTTACCTAACCTAGTCAGAAAATTTTTTCTGCTGGGAAAAAAAAAATCCTGGTAAAGTTGAATAGACTGCCCAGGGAGGTTGTTGAGTCCCCAGCCCTGAACGTGTTTAAGAGTCATCTAGGTGTGGTGTTGGGAGATATGGTGTAGGGGAGGAATTTGTAGAGTAGGGCAGATGGTTGGACTCGATGATCCCAAGGCTCTCTTCCAACCTGAATGATTCTACAATTCTATGATTCTAAGTATTTATAAAGAACAGCTTTCAAGCAAAACTTGCTGGGCAATTTTCTGTTTCCTGTTGTTTGATGAAAACTTAAGATATTCTGAGAAACAAAGAGCCTTTCCACATGAAAAACTCCATCTAAAAAACCAGTCCATCCTTTTGTTTCAAAAAGTCTTACGCATCTCTTGGCACCCTGCTGTAAAGCAAATCCTATAACCAGTCCCAGGGATACCTTTTTAAGGTGAGGTGATGATCTTGGATTCTGCTGCTGCTGAACCCCAAAGGAAAAAGCTGCTTTAAAAATTATGGCTCCTAGAGAAAGCCAGAGGGGAAAGAAGTTGTATTTTAAAAGGGCCTGAGTTACCAGCTGCATACCAAAGCCATGTCTTACAGGGATCCACCTCTTTCCCTGGTCACCTTTGTTCATGTCACCTGCCTTTAAGGCTGCGTGTTGGTGGCATTTTGAGATCAAATTGTTATGTTGAGGTGAAAACGTTGTTTTTTTCTCATTTCTGCAGTCTACAGTGGGAAAAATTACATTTTTTCCCCCTTCCTGTTTCTGGGGGTACTTTAATTATTTTTTAAAAGGCGGGGGGAGCTATAGGAAAAAAGTCAATCACATCATATTTTCTTGCATTAGCATTACTAGCCTTTCAAATAATGTATCTGGCTGATCCTAGCATTCTAGAGGGTTTTTAAAGAAGATAAAAGTCAGATTTTCCTATCTTGTTCTCAGTCTCTCAGAAAAAATAATTGACTATTGAGCCATTTATTTTGTTTTCCCTGTTATGCTGTACTTGGTCAAAGACATGCTCCCAGTGGCAGAAATGCTTTTTGATTAATTTTTTGCAGGACATCAATTAATCATCATAATAAACTGTATTCCTCTGTGGGCTTGCTTTCCTCCTAAAATATATTCTAGGGAATATGCTTTTCACTGTGTTTTTAAAATCCAGTCAATGCCTGAGATCAGTGATTAAAAAACTGGCTGATTGTTATTACGTGGTCATTAATACTTTATCTCTTTGAGAAGGATATGTAAAAAGTGACACCAAAGAGAGTTACACTAAGCTCCAAAATACCAGTCGTAGTATCATCTGGTGAAAGGCAAGAAGCTTTATTTTTCCTTTTTCAGTATGTGCTGATTTCATTTAGGTATTTATCATTAGCGTCCTCAGCTATTAAAGAGAATAAAAAGAAAAAAAGAGAAAAAAACGGAAAAAAAAAAGCTTGGATTATATGTTGGTATGTTCTGGTTTTGATGTAACTACCGTCAAAGGTTCAGTGAGTGAGTATTTTTTGGTTTTGAACAGCTACTTTAAACAACCGGCTTCATATCCATCTTTGGAGTCCATCAACTTTTCCTGGTCCTTTCAAGAAAAGGTGTTATGGAAGTGCTCGTTTACTGTTCTGTCCTTATATTGGAGGCGGTAAAGATACTTCAAAATCAAAACTTCAATTTAAAAGGCTTTGTTCAAAGTTGGTTATCACATCTTTGAAGTTGTCTTTACCAGGAAAAAAAAAAAAAAAATCAGAAAAATGTCCAGTAGCCCTTTCCTGTCATTAAACATGTAATTCATTAGAAGATTGTATAAACCTAGGAAAACCATGCAGGTCTGAGTAGGGCAGACATCTTCACTCTTTTGAGTAGACATGATATAAAAATCTGCATTTTGGGGGCGTGTAATTTTGTTCTTCTTTATTCTTTCTTCAATGCTTATGCTAATAAGTGTTTTCTGTTAAGTGCCCTTTACTAATATGCAAATTTGGCTGTTAACTTGATAGGAACTTGGGAAATTAAAAAGGGGAATTTAATTTCAAATTTTGTCATTTCAATTTTTCATTCTTTTTAGGCTTTTGCCTTGTCAGTCCTGAGCCAACAGAGTGAGAATTGTCTGACCTCAGTTTTGGACCGACTTCCCGAATTAGAAAATTGTAAGCAAAAAGCATCAATTCCTGACTTGCTGTGCAAATATTTCCTATACCAAACCCCAGCTGCATCATCCAGCTTTTGATGGGGAGCAGATAGATAACAATAGCAACAGGTTTTTGTGGAGTTTTTGCCTTTCTATGGTTACTATTATTGGTTAGTATGTCTTTGTCCGCAATTAAGGCCAGTGTCTTAAAAAGCACTCTGAAGACCTACACCTAGGCCCGCATTTGAAAGCAGTTCCCCTCTCAGTTCTTTTAGACCACTTTTTTTTTGGATACAGTAACGCTAACAAGCGCTTATCTTGGGAAGTGAGTGGTGAATTCTTGTACTCTAATGCAAGAGCTTTTGTACCATAAACTAGCATGGATAGTGTAAGCAACCATTTTCAATAAAATTCAGATGACCAAGCTTGCAGGTGTACTATGGAGTTCCTGAAAGAAAACATTTGATATCAAGCTATCTACTTGACAAGGTGATTTTTTTCAAGGCCCTGTACTTCAGAGGCTTTAATTTCATTCACCAAGACACTGCTAATGGAGCGGTTCTGTCACCTCTTGTATGAACCACAGCAACAATGGTGGGACAGGTGGTTTCAACTTTTACTAAAACAAAAGAAGTGAAGTTTTGACAAGAAGCCATTAGAGGAAGAGCCTTCTGAGCAGCACCAGTCTACTTGAAAAAGAAACATTTGTGCAGCATGTGCCTTGACAGACTCGCTTGATTGCCAAGTACTTCAAAAAGCATCCAGATCTGATTGAGTTAATTTTCTCATCCCTTTCTGCGCTCACATCCTGCAAAAGCCCAGGGTCTGGCTCTTGTCTATGCTCCACCTGACAGGTGTCATCTTATCTTGGGTTTTAGCCGTTAGAGGCTGGTCTGGGGAGTTTGGGCTGTGAGGTTCTGCTTCCAGCGCTGCGGGTGGCTGTGAGGGGAGATACTGCTCCTCAGTTACTTGCATGCAGAGAACAGCCTCGTATCTGTCTGGAAAACTGAAAAACTTGTGATAGCCTTGAGCATGAAAAATTTTGTGGCAGTGCTAGTAGAGCGTTATTCCCTTTAGTTTAAAGCTCACGTCCATGTATTCTTTCTCTTTGAAGTCTGGAATAGAGATAACGCAAACGTCCAGCTTCCTGTCCTTCAGCCTTCAAAGTTCTAGGAGAAGCAATAAAAATAGAAAGTAAATACAAAACAGAGCAAAGACTGGAGATGAGGGGAAGAAAAAAACCCCATTACTTCTGCTCTGAAGTCAACATTTTAACATTAGGTCTGCGAGAGAGACCCTAGCAATGTCTTTTCTTATCTCTACCTCGTGCCTGAATCCCAGATCAGTGTAAACCAGACTTTTCTTCTTCACAGAGGATGAGTATTATCGCCTGCAGCCTCACATGGCTTCTCCCAAGATGGGTAACCTGGGGGCAATATATACAAGTAGCTTTTATTAGCTTGCATTTCCATTTAATGGGAAAGAAAATTTTAGGTGCCAGTGACTTCATGCTTGCAATAACCGCTATTATGGTGACTTTTTATCGCCTGCTGCAGAGGGACGCTCTCATTGGGAATACCTCTGGCTGTACAAGCTAGTATCTCCTCTGCCTTCCTTAGGACTACCCTGCCAGAAATTAACCCCTTCTCTGTATAAAGCAGACTCAGGAGATGGTGGGCCCTTCTAAAAGGTCACAGTTTCTCCTGCGTTCTCAGAGATCAGTGGGCTGGGATGATGGGAAAACCCCTCCACACTCTAATGTAAAGGGGTGACCTGTTTCTGCTTCAGATGGAGGAAATCACAGATGGGCAGTTTGGGGCTATGTGTTTGTTCCAATGTTTGCTAGATTTTACAGGTAATGCGAGTTGCTTTTTTAAGTGGCTTCTCCGTAGCTGTTGAGGAAAATATTTGCCAGCAAGGTGTGCAGTCAGCATCATGGCAGCCCTTGGGGTAGCAGGTACTTCTCAGTTTCCCTTGTCCATGCGGCAGCCCAGGAAGAAGTGAAACACGTGAGTGTAAAGGCACCATTGCGAGCAGGAGTGCTGCCCTCCTCATTTTGGTCAGTCATGCATGCCCCTGCGTTTGACAGCTGTTCATTTTCAGTCTACTGGGGAGAAACCCCCCCTCCTTTGTGGTAAAACTGAATGACTCAAAAGAAAATGACAGGCTAATTGAAGTAACGCGAGGAGAGGTGCTCACCAGTCTCTGGCATTTGCTTGCTGAGAGGTAGGGTGCCAGTCAGCCTGGCTGAAGCTGTGTCCTGGGAAAAACTTCCCTTCGATTCCCCTGCACGTAGCTTTGAAGGTCATAAAGGCACAGCGATACGAAGCTGTGACAGCTCTTTTTAGCCTTGCCATTCCACACCACTTTAAAATGTGTTATTTTAGTTCTTTGGGCCATCTGATCAGGTTATCAGTCCAGTGAGGGGAAAGGGATGCTGCTGGTTCACCATCCTTTAAAACAGGCTCTGTACCATAAATGCCTTCTTGTTATTCTCAAAATCGGTTTCCATGGTAACTCTGTCACTGGAACGATCTTTTTGTCGATGAAAAGGAGGAAAACAATTTCCTTTTTAGGAATCCTCATCTTAGCCTAGTAAAATTCCTTTTTCACTTGAACCCTATTCACCTCCAGGGAATTATGAGCCTAGCCCCCATTCACCTCTACCACATGTGCCCTGTGTTTCACCCCCACAATTTCCCTCTCCTACTCCTTTCTACCTTCTGAGTTGAAAGTGGTACCTATTGCTTCAGGGACAAAAATCTGGGAGGTTTGTGCTGCAGAACTCCTTGGTGTGTGGCTTCCACCTTGCCTTTTGGCTAAAGCTTCTTGAATGGCACCTGATTTTTATCAAAACAGAATAACTTTGCTGGGAGTCTCTCTGCAGCAGGTCTGGGAAGCGGTGTAATGCAAGATGATGTGGGATATTGTGCCTCTGGCCTTTCCCTCGTTGCTGATGTCTTCTTACTTCTCAGCCCTGGGACGCGTTTCAGCCGGAGCACTTGATGCCAAGGCAGAGCCCAGTAATCTGCCCTGTGCCGTGGAGCTTCTCTCGAGGAAAACTTGTGATTGCTCAGAGATTACTCATGCAAAGACTCTCTGCGAACAAGCCTCAAACGCCTCGTGTTTTGGAATGTTTTGCTGCAGAAAACAGCTGCTGTGGGTTGAAATGAGACACGAGACACAGCTTCAGCCTGCTGTGGAGAAAAGTAGCTCTCTCTGCAGCATCAAAAGGCTCTGAGACTGAAGAGGTTTTGCTGAAAAATGTGCTTCTGTCAAATGCAACTGAAAGTGCAGTTCTGTTGCAGCCCAGCTTCTGGAAGGAAACAGCCTGATCCTATCTTTTCATAAGCATCATGAACAGCATTGTGGAGTTTTTTTCTTTAACTGCATTCTTTTTTCCTTAGTTTTCGGGTAAAATAAGGGAAAGATCTTATAGTTTCTCCAACAGAAGCTCTCCTGGTGTGCTTTAAGCACAATATAATCTCTTTTGGTCCTGGTCCCTCAACAGGTTATTGAGTGTTTTTCAGCATCTGCCTTGACATTCCCCAGGGTTTGGAGTACAGCCTTGCAAAGTGCTTGTCAATCTGTGTCTCTTTAAGCTTTTCAGGAGAGACCAGGTTCCACTGGAATCACTGGGAGTCCAAACATCTGCCTGAGTTAAGTCCCAGGTTGCTTTCCTGGGGTAGCTAGATGAACTCAAGTAAATAAGGGAGATTTTGTAAGCGGATTTTTCACTTAAGCTTTCTTTTGTCAAAGAGAGCATGATTGTAAATCATCCTTTATTGCAGGGGCAATTGAGCCTGGTTCTCCATACAGTAGGAATATGCGATCTAGGTGAAAGTCATTTTGCTTAGTATTGTTTTCAGAGCCCATATACCTCAGGTAAGATCTGGGGTCTCAACAGAGATCAGCAGTAAAACAGATTTATTTTTCCTGAATAACTGGTTTTGGAATCGACAGAAGTCTTGTGTCCTTTTTTAGTTTGAGAATCAGTCTCACCAGCTTTCAATGCTTTCGAAGGACGGATGCGTTACTTTCAACTACTTCAAACAGAAATTGAAACAACTCAAGTTTCAAGTTCAGTCCAATAAGTATTTTTCCTCTTGTTTTCTTGTTTGGAATGAGAGGGTTTCCCAGGAGAGTTAGAGGTGAGTTTGCACTCTTTTTCCTTGAGAAAGTTGCTTCAAACATCCTCTATTTCCTTTTCACATGCTGGTCATGCTATTTGGAATAAAAAGCTCTTTTGGATTTTTCCCAAATGGATGGACTCAAAATGCTTACATTTGTATAAAGCAAAGAAAGATAACCAAGCTCTCTTGCTGAAGATTCATGATTTGCCATAAACCCTAGATGTATCCCTTTGTAGGTTAAAAGTTACAGTATGGCCACATAAGCTCTCTACCTCTGGCTGCTAGGACTATGAATCATGTGGAATATGTGATTCTGGTATTTTCATTGCTGGTTACTTGCACAAAAAAAAAATGACCTTTTAGAAATACCAGCCTGGCCTCCTTGCTGTTGTACATCACATTAGAATAGAAGCATATAAATTTTTCTCCTGTGACTTTTTTTTGACTTTGTGATTTCACATATTTTCCATTGGTAAGATCATTACTTAATTAATGCATTTAATTGTTTTTGATAATCCATAATTGTATGGCCAGAGATAAATCCAAGTAGTGAGGCACCAATTCAGAAGATTTCATTGCGTAGTGATCTACTTCTTTATATGCTTAATTCAGAGGAAGTAAAATGTAATTCCAACAGACAATACAATTCCTTGAAACAATGGTTCTAGCATGAATGATAATGTGCTTTTACGTCCATATGATTTACTGTCCTTCTCTGTCTGTCTAGTCCTCTAGTTCATGCTCTTCGCACATGGCAATTACCCAGTCACAAATGTATTTTCAGGCTGAACCTTTCATCCTTTTTTGCGGTGAGAAAAGCAGTTACAACCCTCCTCTTGGTGTTTTGGGGAATTGTGATAGTGATAAATTGCCTCTTGTGATTCCTATACTAACAGTTTCTCGCACATCTGTAAAAGAATATTATTAACATCAGTCCTACTTAATGATTCAAAGCATTTAGCCTAATTGTAAACAAGAAAAAAAATGAGTTGGTTAGATATTTTTTTTTATTCCACTGATGAATGTACACATATGTGCAATACAGTAAACCTGCTCCAGGACCTAAAGAGTTTGGAGCCTGGGAACAAGGTCCCGCTGTTACCCCATGTGCACAAAGACAGGTTTGCAGTGCCTTGACCTGAGAGCAGGGGACTGATGAAGCACCCCTCCGTAGCACGGGGAGAAGGAAAGGAAGACACAGACAGGTGTTGGCCTTGGCATCTGGGCTTCTCCTCGGGACAGATAATGGGCTTTGGGCAACTGAACGGTGGTGCAGGCTGCTGGCCTTGGCATCTGGGCTTCTCCTCGGGACAGATAATGGGCTTTGGGCAACTGAACGGTGGTGCAGGCTGCTGGCCTTGGCATCTGGGCTTCTCCTCGGGACAGATAATGGGCTTTGGGCAACTGAACGGTGGTGCAGGCTGCTGGAGCAGTACTGGGTAGCGCCCGTGGGGAGACAAACCTACCCCATGGGATTTTATACTGACTTCTTTCTTCCGGGGCCTAGATGAACCCGCTAAGCTGAGCCATGGCAGGGTGGGCAAGGAAAAAGCAGGTGAATATTCACCACCCCGCAGACCTCAGCATGCAGCTCTAACGAGCCCGCACCGTATTTCTGGCTGTTACAAAAATTCTTTTTGATTTTAATAACTGAAAGGAGCTCAAAGTTGGAACAAAACCCAAGAGCCACAGGGCCCTGAACGCCCCCCAGAGCTCAGCACTGGGTTCTCATCTGTGGCCGTGCAGGAGATGTTGTCCCACATTCTCAGGGCAGGGCAGAGGGGCAGGCGGGTACCCCACTACCAGGGACTGTGGCCTCTCTGGGTCCTACCATGGGAACAAACACAGGCTGTGCATCAGTGGGGCAGGAATGCACCCAGCTGCTGGAGGCTGCCCCATTACCAGGCAGCTTCCCTACACCCATCTTTCACCTCCTACCTCCTCAAAAAACTAATACACTCAAAAATAGTTTAGCTGTAGGGTTGCACTGTAAATTTCCTGCGTTAAAAATAAACTGGCACTTTTGTGACTTGCAGGGACTATATTCCCGACTGGGGTTCAACAGGGCATGTGTTGTTGCCTGCATTTTTACATCTGGGAATAAGCTAGTTGCTTGTTAACAGTACGTAGCAAGTGGGAGAAGAAAAGTGACATTAAACCCAACTCTGGCAAGGAGAAAAATCGAATGGAAAATATGCATTTTTAATATGCCACTGGGTAAGTATATAAGAGCAGAGCAACATTTGTTGTAACCTGATATCCCTCAGGAATGAGGGAAAAGCTGACTGCTTGCTCCACTGAGCCAAAAAATAAGAAAACATGTAAGTGCAAGTGTGTAGTCAGCAGCATAAGGAATAATGCTTCAGAAAGCCAAGAACAAAGCTGGAGCGTCGAACGGTAAAAGGCTGACAGTTTTACATAGGAACACAACCTCTTATTTGTAACCTATTTGTATAATAGTCTTCAATATCCTAAAGAAAGTCCCAATCTGTCTGCATTTACCCAGCCACCACATGGCTGTTTTGGCAGAACCTAAGGAAATATTGCATGTTAGCCATCTTCTGATTTCTTGCTGGAAACTAAACAGATTTGGGATGTAAACATGTAATAGCCCAAACCTATTCCCTAGAATGGATGCACTGTTGTCAGAGGTCTATGTGCTTCATGCTTTATCAAGCCCTTTAGAGCAACACCACGGTTGCATTTCATATGAGCATCACCCAGCTTAAAAGCAACCCTGCCTGGCCTCCGGGCACCCAGCAGAGTACATTTTCGGCATGGCACGTGGAGAATTAAGCACCCGGCTCCCGCGTCTGATGGGATCTGCAGACCGTGCTGGAGCTGTACCGCTTCCCGTCCAGCTGCGAGTGCCGTGCCACTGGGAATAGCTGGTGACTGAAGGGCCACGGCCCCCGGGATGTCAGTACAGCAGATGCATGATGCACATCTCTCAGGAAAGGGCAGAGGTGCTGTGAGGCAAAGCCCTGCACACCAAAAAGACGCTCCCCTAAGGAACAGAAAGTACCTGCAATTATTTGGAAGGCGGCTGTACAAGTGCCATTGTCATTTTCAGAAGACAATGACAGCAATTACAGTTGTGGGGAATAATTGCAGATGTTCTGTGAAAAGAAACGAACAAGCCTAAAATTGCTTTCTGGGAAATAAAATAAAAAAATCTTTAGAATATCCATCTGATTTTTCTGCAACGCTTCTCTAGGTAACATATGAAAGTGGATCAGAAAGCTGTATCTAGGCTGATCACTGGTTATAGAAATAAGAGAAAAAAGTTGCTCTTCTGGCTTTTCCTGGGGCATCCCAGGCCTCCTGGCTGTGCTCTGGGGTCTGCCACATGGCAAGGCCTTCTGCAGAGACTCCTCCAGAAATCAAACCCTTTCAAGTGAGGGAGGTGATGTGGCTTCTGACCCCGGGCAAGGACTTACCTCCCCATCTTTCCTCAGCTGAGCCTTCTGTGGGGTATCACTCAGCTGTAGGTCAGCAGGATGGGGAGATCACGTATATTCTGTGCCCTTTGAGGAATGCTTGTTTGTATCTGGGCACCCATGCCTACCGCCCCTGGAAGAAGTGTCCCATATTCACATGGAACACTTGTCTTCAGGACAGTGGAATTAGGGCCCTGGAGAGGACTTCAGTACCCTGTGTCTGCAGGAATGTCGTGAAATACTCAACTCTTGCCTTGGATTTTACTGCTCTGTGCAGTACGGGCATCCAGAAAGGAGAGTTGTTGAGGCTATGGGTTGAGCTCAGGTCCTGTCATCCTTCCCATTTCCATGTCAGATGAGTTGTACTGCTCTGTCTTAGCCTGCCACCCACCCCACCACTCCCTGCACCGCCTGGGTTCAAGGCAGTGCCTCTCCTTGTCCCCCATTAAAACCAACCCTGACATCAGTAAAATCAAATGCCAATGCTGTGGGGTGGTAACAGCAACTTTATAACAGCAGTCTTGTCCTCAGCGACAGATTTTTTTTCCCTTGCAATAGCTTGGCTTTTCTTTTCCCTAAGGGATTAAGCCCTTCACTTAATGTTCTGGAAGAGCAAGGCACTGTGAAAGGGCACTCGGTGAGAAACCGATGGCTGCAGCCACACTAGTTGCTGAGACGACAGGTCGCGCCCAGAGGTGATGTCTCCTCATGGCAGCTCTGGCACAGAAGGCAGTGAACCCTGCCCCAGCTGGAGAGCCCAACCTGCTCCTGCATCGTGATGCCCTGCCACCAAACTGAGCAGCGGCCAGCCCCCCTGGCTTCTCTGAAGGTGTAAAAAAATGAGGTGGCCTTAAGGCTGTGGCGTGAAAAATCCCTGGTACTTCACAAACTGTGTGCATTATGTTGTTTTTCTAGGTTAGCTAAATTTCCCCCCTGAGTTTCAGATGGAAGTGAAACTCTTGTTGCTGAAACGTGTGTGGGGGGGAATAATTTTGCACGGCAACATTCTCAAATGGGTTACTCGATCAAGTAACTGCAACTCACAGGTTTCCAGTTGCTCCCCTAACCACCCTCTGGCCTGTACCATGAAAGAAATAAACACATTCAACTTTTTTTTTTTTTTCTTCTTACAGGAGAACATCTGTGACCCATTAACATCGAATCCTGGGCTGCGAAGCCAGCTTTGGAGCCAGGCCTGAAGCACGACTTGGGCAAATCGGTCATTCACATCTCTGGGAGTTTGGCATTGCTGTTCTCTAGTATTTTATCAGCATGTTTATTTTTGTTATAGTAGCACTTCAGGGCTTCAGAAAAAGAGCTACAGCAATATTTTACTGTGCTTAAGTAAGCTTTTAATGGTAGTGTTTCCAATTTGGATGTATTTTGAAATCTCTCTTATTTTTGTGCTGTGTTTTTTCAATGTCAGCAGTGCATCTTCCTCCCGCAAATGCATCAGCACACACATGGAACTGCGGCATTCTTGACAGCTAAGCTTTTTTTTTTTCTGATATATTGTGGTACTAAACTGATTCTGGTTGCTTTACACCTTTATCAGGCTTTAACCCTTTGGGCTAAAATTGCCCATGCCCATTATCTACCTCCAGCTGGTTTATATTCCTTACTTTTAGTTGTAGTGAAAAACAACTCCCCTGGACTGAGGTTAAGTAAAACTACATTTTACTCCCATTAAAACCTTCTACAACTATTGAAGTTGAAAATTAAACCACATGGTAACTCTGCTGTGGCTCACGCTGTCTCCTTTTCCGCTCCATCGAGCTTTGCCTGCAGCTGCGCCCCGATGAAATACTGTGGTCTTACAAATGAGATGCAGCCAACGAGACACAACGTGGTTCCCCAAGTGCTGCCTTGGCACTGGGATGCGCCCAGCTTTTATTGACAGTATTTGTCATCCCGTGGAATCCTATTTACAGTTTTATTTCTAAATCCACTCAGGCCCAATGGTTTTTCACAAGGCTGGTATTTATTACGCCCATTTTCTACGGTCCATCCTTTCGATCTGCTTATGGGCATCACATAGCTGACTTGCACTAATTTATATGGATGGTTCCTGTTTTTGCATGGGCATCCCTCTCTTTGTCCTTATTGCTGGTGGCCAAGGTGGCTGAGCTGCTGCCTGTGGCTGAGCACTGGGGCTTTCACTGGGGAACTCCTACAAGGTGGGAGTGGGGACTTTGTGTCACTGCAGCCTGAGGATGCGGGGACCTTCATAACTTGACTGAGGTGGCATGAGTAGAGTGGACACTTATTTTTGGCCCTCAAAGGGATGTTTTTCCTCCTGCCTTGAGATATTACCGGTGCAGTTTATCACCGTGGTTATACAAGCATCATGCCCTTGCCTAAAAATGGTGACGGGCATAGTTGTGCATTGAAAAAAGAGTGCCTTTTGGGAAAGCACAGCTTTTCTGACACCAATTTGGCAGCTATTTCCTTCATTCTGCATTAAATGGTGCCTTTTTACTCAGTCCAGGGATGTGCAAACCGCTTACACCAGCGTGGCACCGCAGGACGGAAGAGTCGCAGGAGCTGGACGTTTCCTCATGGCACGGCTGCTGCGTTGCCGCTTGTTTTTATTGTGTGCGCTCCGGTGGTTGTTTTCTTTTATTCATAACAGCTCAGAAATGCACATAGCAATGGCTTAGGAATCGTTCCAGAGCAAGAGAATAAATATGCATGGGTAGAAATCTCAAGGGCAGGAAAAAATTAAGGATGCTTTTCTTCCCCTTGGTAGAGACGTGACCCTCAGCGACAGAAACTGAGTGCATGCCCCAGATTTCCTGCTCACCCCCTCTTCCGTGCCTTGGTACTGCAGGGCTCTCGGAGCAGCGTGTCATGTTTTCTACATGATGCCATCACTTCAAACCGTGCAGTGAACTCATGGGTTTAGGGAGTCCAGCGTCATTGTCTCTGAAGCTTTCAAAGCTTCGCTTTAGTTTTAAATGCCTCTTTAAGCACAGACAATACTCCAACAGGCTTGCTGAAACTAAATGAAGCTTATAAAGCTTTGAACGCTATTGTAACATGGTGGGTCCCGCAGGAGACTGCAAAATCCTGCTGTGTGCAAGGATCCACCACGCTTTCAAGTGGATGCACTGTATGTGCTAAAAAATGTAGGCAGAGCAGGGCAAGGAAAGGACAGAGCGTGTCAGCATATTTTTTGAATTACCTAGCATTTGATTGATACCACAATGGCAACATTGCTTTTTAAAATAAAAACATTTACTATCCTTTCTTCTTTAGAACACAGAAGTTCAGGATATATATATATATGTACTGTTTCTTATTTGAGATTCCAGAGCAAGAGGCTCTTCTTTAACAGATCGCCTAACCGTATTTTTTTTTCTCAATCTTTCATAAGCTGCGTTATTAAAATAACTTAATATTGTCCTACACTCATCAAGTCTTCTGTGTGATCACACAGACGCTTGTTTTACTGTGCAGATTTTTTCGATGAAAAATGCATGTAGAGGGGGAGAATGAAAAAAAAAGTAGGCCAGGTAAGCACCCTATTTTTCTGTCTGTGTTTAATCATAGCCTAGAAAGTCAAAGTGAGCTGGCAAAAACTCTGGCTTAGAAACAAGAGCGCGATGTTTGTCATCTGTGGTAATGAGTATGGTGTCATTAACGGCTTATTGGGGCAGTGCCGCGCTGCCTCTTCGCTTCCCTGTCCTCAAACAGGCGATGGATGGGCTGCTGACCCAGATTGGGTGCGTAAGACGAGAGCGATTCCTCCCCAACAAGCCCCAACGGTGACAACTGGTCATTAATTGTAAAAATTCTGCCAGCGTGAGGTTTTAGAAACAATTTGTACTTATTTAATTATGCTGCCAGGGCAGGCTTTGTCCTGGGCTCTCTTATCAGACTGAATTAACCTTTAAAAGAATTAGACTCAGCCCAGCTTGGGCTGCGCTCACTGGCTTTGCTAAAAACCTTTGCTGGGGATGCGGGGAAGCGGGGGGAGTACACGACCAACGGTAATTGTCACCAGGAGGAAGAGAGAAACTCTTGTTCCTGTATTGTTTTATTATTCTAATGATGTGGAGGCACCCCGACGGAGATCGTGGCCCCACTCTGCCGGGAGTTACACAAACACTGAGATGGTAGGAACGTGTCTGCTCCCAGAAAGCTGGCTGGCTATGCAAGCTAGTGGGGCAAACACTGGGGAGAAAAGGCTGCTTATGTTCAGTTGTCACACGGGGAACCGAGCACAGAAATTTATGGCTGTGCCCTGCCATGTCCTCTTTTTCTATTTTTTCCCTCTCCCTGTGCACTCACCCGTGGTCTTTGGGGAGCACACGGCCCTGTGGCAGAGGTCAGTGGGACTCAGCGTTCCTTGGGTGGGACCGAGCCCTCAGTGATTTGTTTTGTCACCTGGCTGCCCCTTTGATGAAGAATGAGCTAGCTGGGTGAGGAGATGACCCAAGAGAAAGCTTTATCGCCCCTGAATCTCTCTTTGGGATTTGCAGCCTTATCAAGGGGGTCTGGCCATTGCTGCACTTGCTGATAGGGCCAGCCCCGGGTGTGCAGGGCGGGTGTGGGGATGTACAGCGGTGGGATGATAAAGCACAGCCCAGTAAGGGAGGGAGGGAGGCTGCTGGGGAGGACGAGAAGAGGCCCTGGGCTCAGCCGGAGACTTCTGCAGATCCCAGGGTAGGCATATTTCAGCCTGCACCAATGGGGCTTATCACCGCTGATTTCCCAGCTGGGGATGGCAAGGAGTAGATAATACCCCAAAGGAGGCCACTTCCCTAGGGCTTTTTTTTATTTTATTATTTTTTAGCATGTCACCTTCAGTGCATACCATCTCTCAAACTGTTCCTAATGGAAACCCTTAGACAGATGACCAGTATACGTAAGTTGAGCATTAACTGCATACGGTGCAATGCATGGATGCAAATGAAAAGATTGCATACTTTGACTAGAAAAGCTTGTGCTGGGCTCAGTTCCCCCAGAAATTAATTTTGCCTAGTATTCCCATAAAGTGTCACGTCTATTCCTATGCTGAAAGGAACGAGGATTTGTAATGGCATTTAGGACTGGGTTAATTGCTATGTGCTTTATGATTTAGAGAGGTTTACAGCAGTATCTCCAGACTGCTGTAGGTAAAACTCAGCTCCTTTTGCTTGTAGTTCAAGGGCAAGGGAAACAGTAAAAATAAATATTTCAGCAGCACATCCTACTACTGAAAACCAAGTCAAAGACCCTAAAGTATACCAGCTCAGGGATTTGTTTCACATGAACAATATGTACGTGTATAGCCTCAAAAAAATCTTCCCTCGCTGTAAAACAGTGTCATCAATAGGTCTGTGAGCTCTGGAAGAGCACTGACCCATTTGCAGGTGACTGAAGGAGATGCATGGGCTGGTCCATGCTGGGTTCATGCAGTGGCACCGTCCACTCCTAGTGGGACACCTGACTAGTTCCTCACCCCAATGTTTTAGCAGTTGTTTGATTTTTCCAGGTTGAGTAGGGTGAATCTATTTGCTCTGGATTAGTCACTAATTTCTGGGGAAGGGAAGAGTGCTATGGTGGCCCACCAAAGAGGACCAGCAGGGACGTGTCAGCAGCCTTCTTTTCCCCCTTGCTGCATCCTGCGCATGAGCTCCTTCTCACCAATGGGTCTGCAATGGGGCTGGAGGAGCCAGGCTGCTCTAAATAAAATCAAGCTGCGGCAGTGAGGAGGCGGTGAATGTAGGTCGGATGCAGTTGGAGAGCTGGTGGCGGCAGAGCATGTAACCAGGAGGGCGAGGAATGAGGTGTTAGGGATGCCTGGGCTGCCGAAAGGCGATGTGAGCAGGGTTGCCCGTCACACACTGGCTGGCTGCAAGCAGTGCTGGGGCAAAGGAGGAGCAGTGCAGCTCCCCCATGCCACAGGGGGAGGCGAACCCTCTTGGGGGTAGCATGGGCCAGCACCCACTGAGTGCAGCTCAGAGAAGATGGGGCAATGGGAGCTGTGGGACACAGGAGTTTTGGGTCCCTTCCTGTGCAACCAAAGCCAGGTGTGTCAGCCTGGAGGAACCCAAACATCCATTTTCTTACAATAGCAGAAGGCACTTAGAGCATTATCTGAGAAGAAAAGCTTCCCTCTCTACCCCCCTTCTGCTCTGCCCACCTATCGTTGTCCCTGCCCTGTCTTCTCCTGTCCCTTCTATGGTGGATGGCTGCTCTCCAGGCTGTCCTGAGGCTGGGGCTGGCCCAGGAGCATGTCCTTGTCTTCAGCAGCAGGAACATTTCATTTCTTCTCACACATGAAGAATGGTCCCAGGCATGTTTTGCTGTTAAAGTGATGCACAGAGGCGCAAGAGTGGGAACGTAATTAGGTTGCCTGCTCCCATTTGATGTCTGCTATGGGACATGTATCTCCCCATCCCATCCCAACATCTGCATTGCGGCCCTGATTTCCACCTGGTCCTCCAGACTGTTAAATCTGAAAAAGCCTCCAGAAAGCAAGGTGTTCAGCCCTGCAGTCAAATTAGGGTGGCTGTACAAGGCCTGCAAAAAGCCTCCTGGTCCCCCCTTTCCAAGGCTGCAGACATGCCCCTTGCTTTTTGTGGTGGAAGTGTGTCTCAGGGGAGCCCGGTCTCAACCTGGACTGTGGCTCAGGCCGTCTCTCTTGTCCAATATTTTAAAACTTGTTTAGCTAAACCAGTCTCAAGGCTGCCTCGGAGGCTTTTCCTCTAAACACTGACCTTCTGCCAGCCAGACCCCTTGCTGCAGGCACTAAAAACGCAGTTACCTTTCAGACTCAGATGAGCAGAGTCACCAGCTTGAGCTGACATTGGTTTTTAAAAACTCGGCAAGAAAAAGCTAATAATTCAAAGTAATGTCGGTCTATGACTCTAACTGGTATTGCAACTGGGATGAGTTGCAAAAGCAGGGGGGGAAAGTTCCCTGCTGAATGTGCACAGTTTGTTCGTGGTGCCACAAAGCCCCCGGGTGGGGTTGTTCATGCCATTATAACCCTCCTTTTCTCTAGAGCATCTGTTCAAGCTCCCGTCCCAGCGTGGCTACACGTCTGCCAGCAGAGAAACATCCAGCCATTCCCAGATTAAAAGGTGCTGCTTCCCTACAAGCCCCCGGGGTGGCTCAGGGGCACAGGTGGAGGGATGCCATGGGGTGTGCCCACATGGACGGGGCAGGAATTCCACCGCCTGTATGTGGGGAAGCGTGGGCAATGCTATTAAAGGCGCCGAGGGACAGGGTGGGAAACAAAAGGCCCATCCAACAGGCAGAGAGCAGGAAAAAGGGGGGAAGAGAGGAAAGCGAGAGGAGGATGTGGGCAGGAGCCGAGCCTTTGTCGCTGTACATCGGCCGTTGCACAACACGGGCGAACGCCAACATCTTCTCCTCCAGGGAGAGGGTCAGCACTGCTTTTTCCCCCAGCAGAGACATGCTGCCCACACACAGACCTGCCCCAGCCCTCACCTCTGTCAATCTGGGGTGTCCTCTGGGTGGGAAAAGCTTTTAGAGCGCTAAGCGGAGATGGCATGAGGTGGCTGTCCCCCTGCTGATGGGGACCGAGGTTGCAAATGGGCTCATGTGTTGTCTCAGTCCAGGGCTGAAAATGGGTTTTGTCTTTTGTTTGGCTTTATTTACGAGCCTTTGGTGGGTAAGCACCGTGTTGCCATACTTAATGTGAGTTACTATGTGTGATTGGCAAGGAGAGAACCAGATGCAATTTTGGGGTTGTGCAAACCTCGTTAGTAGAGCATTCACTTTTTTTTACCTCAAGGTTTGCAGAACTAGTTTAGCAACTGGCTTTTTTTTTTTCTCCTGCAATTTAAGCATTCAGGGTGTTATTTTTGAGCAACAGGGACAAGCGCTTTAAAATACAATTAGAAGGGCGTGTGAGGGACACGCTAAAGCCGCGCCGCCGGTGCACGCTATCGCCGGGCTCTGCGCTGGGCTCCTGTTTTACCCAAATTACCGGGGAGACCCACCAGGCGCCAGGACACCTACTGTAAACCCCGAAAGGATGCGAACAGCAGCACGAACCCCCTGAGACAGAGAGCAGCTGAGGAACATCCAGGCAAATAACACCCAGCGGCCCGTTTCTGAACCGCACGCCCCCCGAGTTCCTTCGGCAGCATCACCCCCTGTGAACGCCGGCACTAAGGCCACCACACCGGGGCTATTTCGGGTGGGTTTAGGGCGTTTTTTCCCTCTCTTTTCCCTTTCCCCCCCTCTTCTTCCCCCTGCGTTCACTCCTCCCCTCCTGGTTTTCCTCCTTCGATCCTTTGAGGCATTTTTTTTTTTGCCGAAAAAGAAGCGGAAAGCACCGAGCCCCGGCGACACCCCGCACGGGCGCGAGGGAGGGGAGCTCCCGCTGCCAACCACGCGCCAACCGCCCAAACCCGGCAAAATAACCCCATTCTCCACCATTTCCCCCACAACCGCCCCGCTCCTTTCCCTCCTCGCTTTGGGGCGGGGG
>VXBJ01003363.1:0-104984 GCA_013400055.1 Nycticryphes semicollaris | reverse complement strand
GCTCGCGGGCTACTGACTCCTGGCCCCGGCGAACGCGTCCGCCCCATCCGCCGCTTTCCTTTCTCTCTGTCTCTCTTTGCCCCCGCAGCCATAGAGCCCATCCCCGGCGTGGTGGAGCTGTGGCAGGCCGAGGAGGGGGAGCTCCTGCTGCCCGCCCAGGTGAGGGGTGCTGGGGGGACCGGTGGTTGGGAGCGGGGGATGGGGGGTGTGTGAGGTGGGGTCGGGGACCCTGAGCGATCGTGGAGTGGGTTCGGGCTCAGGGGGGGCGTGTGGGGCCCGTGGGGCCGCTGTCACGCCGCAGCNTCTCTCGCTGTAGCATGTTATTTTTGTTTTGCTCAGCTGCTTTTTTTTTGGGGGGGGGGGTGTGTGTGTGCGTAATAAGATCGATTAAATTCTGTATGGGAAGGGGAACCAGTACAGTAAAATTCATGGCCGGGCTGGTAAGGGAGGAGGGTGGCTAGAGGCAAGCGTCTGGAGTTTATGGCATCCGAAGCGGTCATTTAACTTGCCACTGATGGACTCTGCCATATGTTGAGCTGGGCCTTCCTAGACTCCACGGCACCAGGCTCATAAGTGGGAAGAAGCAGTCCTTGGGGATGTTATTTTATGCGAGAGGGAAAAGAGCGTAATTTATTTCTCTTAAGCCATTATAGCATTCTCCGTGCCTTGCTCAGCTGTTGATACCCCATTAACATAGGGAAAAATACAAGTGTTTTTTTCTTTCCTCAGCTAGAGGACAATTGATGCTGCTTACCAGGGCTCAGCGTTTTGTATTGTGGTGTCATGAAAGTATTACATATATTTTATTTATTTATTTATATATACATTCTGCTGTTCAGAATTTGCCCCATGCAGGTGTGGAAGTAGCTGAGGGAAGATGTGGAGTCTCTGTGCCCAGGGATGCTGAAGGAACTCGGCCTTTGGCTTGTGCAGGCTTTACCTGGCAGACATTAAGACGCATTGGATGTAGAACCATGTAATGCAGTCATTTATAGCTGCTTCTTGCAGTGAAGCTGCAACTGAGTGATGATGACGTGATGTTTACTTCCTGAGGAGATTAGCTCCTCTTGGAAAACACTTTGTTCTTCAGCATCCTCATAAAAATAAGCTGTAGGGTGGCTGAAGGGAGGCCAGGTACGAGTGGCCTGTCAGCTTGGCATGGTTGAGCGTACGGTCCTGCTGGCCCCATCAGCAGTGAAAGACGAAGCTGTGGCTGCTGCTGCTCTTCCTCTGTCGTTTCTGTAGATGCTGTGTTAGGTCTGCAGGAAAGAAAACAGGTCTTCTGGTTTGAGTTTTGACAGAGCAAGAAGTGAAAATTGCGATAGGCTCACTGAAGTAAAAGGCGAACATTAAAAGCCGGACAAACCAGTCTCTGAGCAGCAGTGGTGCAGTGGCTGTTTTGCATGGCTTTCCCCTCTGAGTTCGGGGACTGCAGTAGCATCTGACGCCTCGGGGACTGCTTGAGCTCAAGTAGAAGGGCCTGGTTTCCTCAGACAGATTTTAAGACTAAAGCTTGGTTCCAGGCCCAAACCCCAACACCCGAATTTCTGTTCCCTTGCGGGTTTGGGCTTTACCCAGCACATCCCAGGCTTGAGGCCTCTGGCTGAACTTGAAGCCGCCTTTCGCAGTTGCTGGAGGGAGGAAGGAAGGAGACCTCCCTCTGTTCCTGCAGATGTGGCCAGGGACCCTTCCAGCACCGCTTCCACAGAGTGGTGGCACTGCTCTGTGATGGCTGGTCTTGGCTTTTCTTGGAGCGCCTGAGGAGTCAAGGGTTACCCACCCTTCTGCAATGCCCTGTGGCATCTGCGAGGTCCTGGAGGCTCTTTGTTGTTGTTGCCCTGCTGGGTGACTGTACTAGGTTGGAGAGGCACGTTGGTGGAGACACTGGCATCAGCTCCGGAGATTTGGAAAACCGCTTCATCTGTGAAGATCTGGCTGCCTCTTCTTTGTTAGAGGGATGCTTAAACTTGCAAGAGATTTATTGCTTGTCCACTGCAAAAAAAGGTTTTGATTTACCACTATGAGGAGGTTGTCCATGTTCTCTTCCTTCCAAGAACAGACTTTCTTACTTAAACCCTCTCAGGAAATTGTTGCCCAGTGTCTGTGTACCACAGCAGTGGTATGGTGAGGGTCTAGAAGGAGGAAGAACTTCCTTGCTTTTGAGCGGATAATCAGCATTTTTGATAGGGAATACCCAAAGGTGGCTTCATTCATGTGTTTAAAGGTGGGGAAGACTTTGGGAATGGGAAGTGCCCTGGTTCCTTGATCTGGTTCTTCCCATTCCCTTTTGGAGGAGGAAGGGCAGGAGTGCAGCACAGGAGAGAGAGGACTTCACGTGCTGAATTGAAAAACCCAGGGAAGGAACCATGTGTGTACTTCCCTCCTGCCTGCCCATCGCAGACTCTGAGCCGGGGCATGGATTAGGCTGCCCTGTCTGCCCAGCCCTTTCGCCTGTTTCTGGCGGGTTACCAATACTGTCTGATGGATGTTTTTCCCTTTCTGTTGTGGCTTTGCACTATTATCTTATTTTCCATGCATCATCAGCTGCCTGTGACAGAGCAGTTTTGAGCATTCCTTGCTGCCTGCAGAAGTTGAGGATGAAAGTTGGACAGGTTGGTAGCCCATTCAGCCATCAGGTTGCCCGCACGTGCTTTTGTTCCAAGAGCCACACACTGAATAAAGACATCATGTTAAGAGGCAGGGGAGGGGAAAACAAAGCACTTTAATATTTGTAGTTGCTTTCTAGGCCTCTCACAGCATCGCTTTGTCTACGTGAATTGCATGAATTTGCATGATGGAGCGCAGCCGCCCAGGGCCCCCGCGCCTCCACCCTGGTCGGTTGTTCTACCTTCTGTTTCCTCCTGCTTCCCTTTCATTGTTTGTGCTTCTCGTGTGCCTCCTCCCAGCTTCCCTCTTACATGTATTGGTTCTTTTTTTCTTTTTTTTTTCTTTTTTTTGTTTCTTTTCCTTCTTCCCCATGCTTGTGATCTTTTGATTTCGGCTTCCTCTGGAGCCTGCAGAGGTGTTTGGGGATGGCTACACCTACTGCTCTTGCTCCCCAGCCGGGCTTGACGGGTGCCTGGATCATCGTTGCAGGCAGTGAGGGTGTGCGTGGGCTGTTGTGCCAGCACTGAGGAGGAGCTGGCTGTGTCTCGCCTGCTGACAGCCTTCCACTGGTCTGCAGCTTCCTCCAGTGTTTTAGTATTTCTTCCTGGGTTCCCTTTTTAATTTTTTTAATTTTTTTTTTGGCTTTGAGATGAGCTGGGTTTCCCAGTCGGATGTGGTATCCGTATTCCCTTGTGCCCGGCTCTTCTTTCTCAGGGAAGGTGGTGTGAAGTCTGGGGTAGCCGCAGGGTTTCTGCCTTGCTCTCCTCCTCCTCCTCCTTATAGGAAATGTCCCAGGGGTGAGTGGTGGGATTTTCGGTTTTGTTTTTCTTCCCGTCATTTGTCCTCCATGTGGAAGAATGTAAAGTCTTGCCTACCTCAATGGCTGGGAGGTGTGTGGAAAAACAGTGGAATTTTGACGTGGAAAAATCTCAAGTGCAAGAGGCTTGACTAGAGCAGTTGTGGGTTTTATTCAGACTCCCTATAATCTTGTGGTTTTGCTTGTTTGTTTGTAACTTGTTAATACTCACTTAACTAAAATGCTTGGGAGAGAAGCTCCTTTGTGTAGGACTTGACACCCAAGCCCTTCACCATTAAAGGCTGAAAAATCTGCAAATATAAAAAGCAAAAAAGGAGAATAGTTATATTTTTTTGGCTGAAGAGGAGAGGAAAGAGCCCAAGGAAGAGCAGAGTAAGAGTATCAGGCCCGCTGTTCTCCACGGCCACGTGTGTATGAAAGGAGAAGCACAAATGCCTTTTGTTGTTTGTGGTGGACACCACTTAAAAGAAGTATCGGAGAATCATGGCTGCATGTTTCTGTACATCATAAACCGCTTGGGTGGTTCGTGTGAGCATCTGGAAGCAGGGACAGGCCGGCTGGGGACCTGCAGAGCTGGGCATTTGGTGCTTTCGCTTCAGCCCCTTCAGTTTTGAGGGAGGAACTACTTTAAGATGAAGTAATGAAGGTTAAGTTCTAGCTCTTGTTTTTATGACTGAAAATGACATCAAAGGCAACATCTACCAGCCTCTTTTTTTTTTGATGCCAGTGTCATGTCTGTCTGTTGTGATGTCTCGCTCATCTCCTACATGCAACCATTTCTTCAGAGGAGTGCCTTGTATATGTTTCAATTTGCATGCATATACTTAGGAGATTACAGTGACTTCTTATTTCAGGTTACTGTGGTAATATTTTAGGTGCTTGAATTTGGAGAAAGAGGAAAATGCCACGAGATTTGCTGTGTCATAGTTGGTTACAGACACTGGACAAATACAGAGCAGCTGCCTGGGTTTTTACTTTAAAGGTTCTGCTGGGTTCTGAAAGGTTCTTTTTGGTTTTTTTCTTTTCCTATGTAGTAGTGACTTGTCTTCAGTTCCTGTTCTTCAGTGCAGCTCAGGGGCTAATAAGGTTAATTGTTCTGCTGGTTTCGAAAGCTGATGAAGACCTTGATGTTGTGTAGGTATTGGAGATACGCAGCACTGCAGCGTGTCATTAGCAGAGGCGCATCCCATCAGCTATGCACAAATTGAATGTACGGAGTCACAGACTTCAAAGCAGGGTTTGTCTGAAGGCACACAATTTGTGTGAAAGCCTGAGACAGACTTGGGGTGGGAATTGTGTCCCTCTTTGGGCTGTTCAGAGCCTCCTCCAGCCTCCCAGCTGAGCTTCTGGATGGTGCTGATAGGACTAGGGGCTGGTTGGCCATGCAGATTAAACAGAAGCTGTCATCCCAGGCTCTCATGACTTGTGTGACATGAGGGGGGTGCTTTTGGGGATTTTCTAGCACAAGATAAGCACCTGGCCATAATTCAGGATGAGGTTTGGAGAAAGAGGATTTTTCTTTGCTGTTGTGGATAGGCTGCTGGGATCTGCATTTTGGCTTCAGGAGTTGTGCCTGCCCTTCCTCCCATTTCTCTGCGCTGCTTGTCTGGCAGAATAGTAGTTTGAAAAGGCTTGTTTGGTTTTGGTGTTTTGGAGTTGGTTTTGGTGTCTTTGGGGTTTTTTTTAATTTTTGTTTGTTTGTTTTAATCCTCAGTGTAAGTACACATGTAGCCTGTGGCATACAGAGGAGAGAAGGTGGGAGAAGGATAGATGTGTGGCTCGATGTGCATGCTCAGAATTGAGGGTTATTTTTACATGATTTTGTTTTTTCCTTGGACAGTTCAGATTTTGTATTGTGGCAGCGCCATAGACCAGGAAGATTTTCTTCATCGTTGCTTAATGAAAAGTAAAGAGGAGAAGTCGTCAGTGCTGGGATAGCTAGTGTTAAGGGTGAACACTGCATAATGACCCAGTCCCAGGTTTCTGATGCCTTGTTAAGCCATTTAAAGGAGGAGTTAAGCCATTTAAAATGAGAATATCTTGCTAGCCTGCTGTGTGGCAGAGAAGCTGCTTCTGGAGGAGGTGGATAAGGAGTCCTCTAATTCTGCTTGGTGTCGTACTGAGAGCCTGAAAGTGCAAAAGGAGCTTGTAGAAGCTGGAAAAGAGATGATGGATTTGTATCGTCCCTTACTGGTAGTGTCTAACAGCAGAGCTCTGCTCATTAGAGGAGAAGGCCAGGTGCTAGGACCTCTGATTAGGTCTGTGCTGAAGTACCATGTGATGTGCTGCAGATCCTGGATGATTATCATGGTGTCTCCAACCTCCCTTTAAGGGCATGCGTACAGAAAGATCATCAAGTCCTCAAATTAACTTGTACTTCCCTGTCAGTCTTGTTACAGGATTGGTTATGCTAGGGTGAAGGCTGGGCTGCTTCTGTTGGATGAGCTACTCGTGGAAAAGGATTGGCATTTAGATGGGTCTGGTAGCTTTTGGCAAGATCAGTAATAATGTTAACCATAACTTCATTATTTGAACAATAATTACGTTAATTATTAATAAAACATTAACCATATTTGCTGCCTTAATGTGGTTGTAGTTTTTTTGCCTTCACGAGGCTTAAATTTTTGAAATCCTGCTCTCTTTCCTGCTTAGTAGCTGGGTAGGGCTGCCTGGTCTGCTTAAGCATCTGAAGGCTGTAGAAAGATGTTCCGTGCTTGTGCAGGTGATCTTTTTTTCCAGTATGTAGTGAAAATAGGAGCTAGAGTCAAAGCTGGTACCTTGGGGCTTGTTCCGTGATGCACTTACATGGGAAATGTGTAGGAGGGGTAATAGAAGATGTATTCTTTTAATTTTAAATGTTGGGTTGGTTTTTTTTTTTTTCCTACATTTTCATTGTTAAGGTCTGTAGCTCAGGCCTGGTGGAACCATTGTCACCTGCTTCTGCAGTAGCTGGGAAAACTTAACAGCTGTGCTTGGCAGGGTAACTGTGACCTCTTTCTGAAGAATGTTAATCTCCCTAAAGTTGTTCCTGGCTTCATCAGCGCGGGTTGGGTGGATGTAACGCTGTCCATTTTGAGTTGTACCTAAAGGTCTCCTGGAGATCTTGGCCGGTTCAGAGCAGCTACCTGCTTGTTTTAAATGGGTTTCCTGCAGAGAGCTCATTGAACCGGTGCTTGAGTTCATTTCTATAGACAGCTCAAAGTGGTTAGCTGCGAACTGCAAGCTGGCAGAGTTTGTTAGCTGCGTGTCTCCAAAATTGCCTTAGTCTAGCAATTGGTCTAAGCTGTTGGGTTTTAAGCTTCTGCTCCCTACGATTTCTGTATGTGTTGCTGATCAGCAGCAAGATCTGGGCTTGGGATCTTGCCGCCTCCATTGGAATGTGGTACCTTGCTTTTGCTTTTGGGCTTACCACATGATGTGAATTTTGGGGCCTTCTGCATCCTATTTTTGCAGGTACTGGCTAATTAAATTTACTGACTTGGGGCAGGTAATTTGAAAGTGGAGGAAGTAGTCTTCCTGTAGTTCGAGGGCAGTTGATGGTGTTAGATTGAAATCGCATGTGTGAGCAGAATTTTGTATAGGTGTGTTTGTATAAATGGAAAATTAGTCTGTGCCATCAATGTTTGGGGAAAAAAAAAATAAAAATGGAATAACCTTGTTAAGTTACCATTTATCTTGGCAAAATGAGGTGAAACCTCAACTAGGATGGTCAGCATCCACCTTACTTGAATTGTAAGGGAGCCACTGAAGGAATTACAGATTTATGAGTTCATTTTGGAAGTAAGTTGTGTGAGAGTCTGTTTTTGGAGCAGTTAAAAACGGTACATATGTCCAGTGCACCCTGTTGCAATTCTGAGATCCTTACGTAGTATTTTCTCTGTTTGTCAGGCTGATTCGAAGGAGGATGTAGAAGAGCATCCACAAGAGCAAAGGTAAGTAAAACTTGAATGAAAACAAAATATTGAAGCTCATTTTGATTTTCACTTTAGGAAATAGTGCAGCATAATTGTGCAGTCTACTAATAATGATTTTTTTTTCCCCCGTTGCATATTGAAGAGGTTTTCATTACTTGCAGCATATGCTTTTCTCAACTAACATTAATGTTTATTTTCTAGCAGAACTAGAAAATAGTGTGTAGCGTATGCGTGACTGAAATGCTCTCTTGCATCTCTTTCTCCTTATTTTATCTCTAATCTGCATTTGCTTTTCGATGCTTTTACATGCACAGAAAAAAAATCTGTGTTTATTGTATATTTTGTAATTTGCCTCTTTAAAAA
Organism: Nycticryphes semicollaris; assembly: GCA_013400055.1. NCBI lineage: Eukaryota > Metazoa > Chordata > Aves > Charadriiformes > Rostratulidae > Nycticryphes > Nycticryphes semicollaris. The sequence goes on along the minus strand of VXBJ01003363.1, from coordinate 97,283 downwards.
AGAGGACAATTTTCTGTTCCAANAGTAAAGACGATATAAGCCAGTGACTTCTTAATGTATTGCTGTCAAACAATAGATATCCTGACTTATTTGTTGAAATCAATAAATAATAAAGCCCTTAAGAACCACAGCCTCAACTTTGCTGTTTCTGTTAATACCAGGCCCCCTCTTGTTTTGAAGCCTTGGGTAAATAGCATCACAGATTATTTATTTTTAAAATAAAAATTTTCTTTCCTCTGAGTGTCCAGATTAAAATGCTTGGACATCTACCAGTGAAACACTTCCTTCCTTTGGTATGTGGGTACAGCTCTCAGTGCCATGCCAGCCAGAAAGATCACAAGACTTAAAATAAACATGTGTAACACCACCGTGCTCTGATGGCCGCAGCTAGCCAGAAATGCTGTTCTCCTTTATTTCACGTCTTTGCCCTTAGCTTGGGTTTGGGAGCGATTAGATGTGATAAAACACAAGCCTGGCTGGAGCTTGGCAGAAGGGGTAAATGTTGGGGTGGGAAGGGGGGGATGGTTATGATGGGTCTGTTCAGCACCGCAGTGCTTTGTGCAGCTCCCCTCTCTCTTGCTGCCCCACTGGGAGCCTTCTTGTCTGAACCCAGCGCTGTAGGGCTCCTGTGCCTCATCTCCATGGGAGTGACAAAAGATGGTATAGAAACAGGATGGGAGAATTACTGCTGCCTCTGACAGCTGGTGCTGATGGTTTGTGCTTACCTATGTCCCCCAGTTCCTACTAGCATAAGGGATTATTATTTTTATCCCCCCCCTTCTCTTGCAAAAGAGGAGTGAACTATTGAAAGCTGGTGTTTTCCCTGCACAAATATAGAACTTTCTGATTTTCAGCTGGGGACTACTGTGTTTATGATGCAAGATCTGCACTGCATGCCTAAGCATGCTCTCTTTATTGAGGGGTAGTCAGAAGACGGCAGTCTCAAATGCTATGCTTATGGTGTTTTCTGAGATTTTTGTTAATAGGCAGAGAGTTGTAGTCAAGGGGAGGGGGGAAAAAATCTCCACCTGCCTGTTTTGGTCTGGAGGTGGATGGAGTAATTAGCTACTATAACAATAATAAAAACATTGAAAGATAAATAGTTCTTGAGACTCAGGAGGAAAAAGGAAAAAGTGGTTTGACTCTTTTGTCATTCAGGTACTTAAAAATTTTTCCTAGTAATTACTCATTTCCAAAAATGAACTTGTTTTCTAGAAGTAAGGTTTATAAGGTTTGCTTGCATGGATGGAAACATCCTTCTATTGTCATACTGAAATGCTTCAGGAAACTTGCCTAAACAGACACTAATTTGTGTGCATCTTTTAAACCTTTTTGGTTTGCCGCTGTATGTAAACAACGATGCGTGTGTGCTCTGTATACTGAAGGAATGGTATAATGTAGGCTATAATATTATAATCTTTCTGAAGAATACCTATCAAAGGTACCTTAGAAGGACTGGAATTTATTAGTTTCTTTCCAGATAAACTTTCATTCCCGTGGCTTATATTACTACACGGTGAAGTCATGGGGATTTCCTTTTCCTGTAGCAGCAAAATCTGAGAGCCTTCAGCATCTCCGTGTCATTGTCTGCCAATGTGCCCTAGGGAAATCAGCTAAAGCTACTGAAATTTGATGTTGGAGTCCCTGGAGCACCCAAAGCAAAGCACCTTCAAGTAGTGATATGAACAGAAGTTAATGGAGATAGAGAATTGAAAATTTTTTTCGGAGCTGAAGAAAGTAGAAAACATTTAGTATCTTGGGACATAAAGAGAAAGTCTGTTCCCAAAACATTGCTTTATTCATTTTTTAATTCTAGGTTAATGGGCTCTCTTGGGAGTTTGCTAACCTACTTTTTTAAAAACAACAACAAAGTAAAGTATTAACAGTCTGTTAACGGACTTCCTGCATATGTGCATCACAGCATCTTCCATGTGGGGTGGGCTTCTGGGTTTGATGTTGTTTTTGTGGCAAGTGCACGAGGGGGATGGATGTAAATCTCATTATTTCTGCCTTAGGTTTAGCTTCAACAAAGACAGAAGTTTGCATGGAGGTAAAAAAGACATTGTCAAAAGAGCAATTCCTATAAAGAGCTATTCCAGCAGTGAATGAGAAATAGTTGATTTAGAGGTCTGTGGGTTTGCAGCTGCCCTGAGTGAGAAAAGGTGAATTAGCAACTCCTTAACTTGTGATTCTTGCCTCTCTGATTGCTTGGATGATACCTCAGGTTGCTTTCCACTGTTTTGTGCTTATCTGGGTTAGATTCTGAAATAAGAAATGCTGGACAGTAGATACTTGAGTTGCTGGATGACTGCTTTGGGCCACAACCTTTGACAGAATTAAAGCCACATGTATTTGGACTAGCCTGTTAAAAAAGCTTCATGTTGCCTTAAAAACTTTTTCTTACATTTGAAAGCAGTAAAAAGATGCCTTCTGGAACAAGTTTTCTTAGAAGAAAGTCAGTAACAGGTGTTGAGAGAAAGTTTTCTTGGGGTTTTTGTTTGTTAGGTTTTTTCCTTCATGCTGGTGCCTGTTCACTTGCCACAGCTGGTAGTAGCAAATTTTGAAGATTCGGGTGCTTGCTTTTTTTTATTGCGCTCTGCCCAAAGCAGCAGAATGAGTTAAATGCAGAAGTCTGGCACAGATAAAGGGACAATACTGCTAGGTGGTATGCACGAATAATGCTATCAAAATTTCAGCTTTCCACTTCAAGTAAGTAGACATTGGACTACCAAAAGAAAAAATAAATTTTCACATACATATGTCCCAGTTTGAAGTATGACATTCTTTATCCTTGGATTTGAGGACTTCTTGAGAAAGGCCTTTGAAAATCCAGGTTCCCAGGTGACAGGTTAAAGAACATTTGCATCAGAATAAATTGATGTACTTGATAAAAGATGTGGAGAAAATAATCTTAAGATGTGATGTGCACTAATAGTCCACAAGAAAGGAAGGCCATACAATACTGAGAGCATGGTATGTAGTCATGTAGTCCATGTAGAAGACATTTTCCAGCCTTTACCTTTGACAGTCAGGGCATATTTTAGTTTCAATAGATAGGTATCAGCTGCTAGGAAAATTGTAAGTGTGTTGCTGTTGGCTCAGTCAAGGGTTTCTGTTGAACCTTTGCCTCTGATCATGGGGAGAGGGTTTGACCCCGTGGGCTGGAGCTGCTTGGGGCAGAAGATGGTATCGGCTCCCAGCAGGCTTCTGCTGGGGTGACAGTGGAGCCTTGGGAGTGACAGCAGGTCCCTGGCTGCCAGCTGGGTTTCCTCCCCATGTGAAATAATGCTCCAGATGTGAGAGAGAAATTGGAAGATAAGGATGGCAAGGGAGTGGCTTACCAGTTGCCTGAGAGGAAACGAAGCAGTTAAGGTGAACCAACTGCAAAATTACTTGGGGGTTTAGTGGACACTTAAGCGACGTAGTTATAACACTTGCTTCATGGAAGAATCCCTACTGGCTGGGGAGAATGAGCCTGCTGCACATTGCAAGGTCGTAAGTGGCTTTTTTTCACTGGCCACAAATTCGTCTTGCCTCCAGTCAAGAGGCACAGATGAGTCTGGTGCTCTGGATGGACTGTTCAGACACTTCGGAGGTCCAAAAGCTTATGAGTGACTCATCCTTCGAAAAAGCCTGTGCCACGATTTCTGACAGGGAAGTAATGGCATGGGACTGGTGGTAGGCTGGTAAGTTCCAGGTAACTAGCTTGGATGGTGGCTAAGCCAGAAAATGAAAGATTGAAGAGATAGGTTATGCTCAACCTGATTTTTTTTTTCTTCCCTTATTCTTTTTCTTTCTGAAAAGAATAAAAATTGATTTGTGCCAGAAGATATGTCCAAATATAAAAAAAGCCCATGTTGTTTTATGCTGCGTTTACTTTTTAAGCGTCTTTATTAAATTGAAAGGTAGTACCTATTGAGAAAATGTATTGAACTGAGAAGTTGAAAAGTAGTTTTGAGAGTGTCAGTGAGCTCTTAAAATGTTTGAAAGGAACCATCCGAAAAACTGACAACCTGAGCTTGTGAGTACCAGTAATTGTCATCAGATTGTCATTAAATTTACCCCCCCTGAAACTGTTTGAAAAATTACATGTAGTCTTCTCCTAGGATATACACTTGGGCCTGACTTACAATAGCAAAAGTTGCTTTTATTAAGTTTTTTGTAGGTTTTTAATTTTTTTAACAAAAAAAGCAGAAATCTAAGTGTATATTAAAAAAAAAAAGGAAAAAAGCTGCGTTTCTTTTTCTTTGTGAAAAAGCTTTTTAGTCTTCATTAATGCACTTGCAAAAAAGAACCTGTTTCTAGGGTATTCACAGAATGGGTGTTTTCACTGGGTTACACCAAAACCTGCTTCAATATTTGTTAACTTTCGTTTCAAATTGATAAGTCACTATTGCTGTATCCTAACTGCAATTTCACCAAATCACCAAGGGACTTCTTGTTTGAAGCTTTACCAGGTGCCTAAAGAAATGAAATTTATTTTATATAATCCTTGGAAGTCAAGGAGTGGAAATGAGATGCACGCACATACCTGTTATGCTTGAGTGACAATCCCTAAGGCAAAACCCCAGGGAATGCAGAGGATAATGTGAAGTTAGAATAAAAAAAAAAAAGCTCACTGAAGAAAATTGCTAGGAGGTCAATGAAGTTGGGGGATCTCTTGTGGATGAAGCAGATTGCTTTGGAAGGAAATGTTAATGTTGCTCCTCTCCTTCCTTAAGCTTCTGCCAGGCTGAGCTCTTGCTGCTTTAATCTTTTATCTCTGTTTTATGTGTTGTAATTCAATGACTGATGAACTTTGCCTTGCTGAACTTCGTATTACAGCTGTGCCCTCACGTGCCTTGCTGCTACCAAAATATCGGTCCTTTTGCAAAATTTTGTGGCTTGTCCTCTGATACAGGGAGTAAAAAAAACCCACCTGTTTTGTTTTGTTTCCTGGGACATTGCAGTGCTGTGTTCTAAGTCGCTTTCAACCATTTCTGAAATGGGAGCGGTGGCCGGGGCCAGCCGTGCTGTCTTTGACACCGGACTGAGGAGCTAATGCTGTGGCTCTCCAGATCTGGAGTGAAAGGCAAATGGGACGGTCCTGCTGCATTTTGCAAAGAACTGTCAAACTTCTAATTCTTGGCTTGGGTCCTAATTGACCTTAAATGAAATATTTTAAAGGGAGTCAGTCACTGGACTTAATTTCTCTTTGCTATGCTGTTGCTCTCCCGCTCATCGTCAAAATCTTGTCTGTTTGCACTGGAGAAACCCTACTGGTATGTGTGTATTGCCCTTGCTATTGCGAGCCCTCTTGGGCTGGAAGATGCCCATGGTTGTTTCCGTGACTGTTTGGTTGGTACACTGACCGAAAATGGACTTTCTCATCTATGGGTGACAGTTTAACTTCGAGAAATGAAGACAAATCTCAGCGTGATGGTCAAAAACTAACACTTGTGCTCTCGTATGGCTCGCTCTGTCTTGAAAAGCCACACAGGCTGTCTTTACCCCAGTTTCTGTACTGGTAAAAATAGCAGGCAGTGACAGTCTCCTCCCAGTCTGGGCTTTGAGGTTGTTATTTGTGCAGGGATTGGTGTATGTGAAGAAGCTGTATTTGTGCATATGTGCTACTGGAGCAAACTCACATGTAATGATCTGCTTTATAAGGACAAATAAACTGGGCTTTACATTTTCGTGTCCTGTATCTATCTTCTCTAAATTTCTTCTTCACTTTCTTTTCCCCTCTTTCTCAGCTTCCTCTCTCTTTCGCAGATCTCTTGTGTTCCTCCTTATGGCATCTTTCTTTTTAGTTTCTGTCCAGGCTGTGCCTGAAAAAGTTGTAGTTTCTGTACTGCAAGAGGAGTCTGCTTTGCCCTCTTCATTGCCCTGGTGCTCTCCCCTGCCTTGTGCAGCCCTGCAAGTCCTATTGGGAAAACTCCTCTGGATCAAAAGCACTTCTTTGTTTTGTTTTTGCCAGGGTAACATTTACCTGCAATCATTCTCTGACGGGTTGCCCTGTTGCTTTCCGTGGCAGTGTTGGCTGAAAATGTTCTCCTGGTCTCTTCCTCCTGTTGTGTTGGATGGGACCTCACACTGGGGCTGGGGCTGGCAGTGCAGCTCACCTCCCAGGGAGGCTGCCTGTCTCTTGGTGTAGCTCTGGTCTGGACCTTGTGGCATCTTCCTGCGCCTTCTGCGGTGCCCTCTCTTTTTCTGTCCCCTTTCTTCCTGTTGGCTGGCTGTTGGGGTGGGAGGTTGTGTGGTGGTACTTACGCCGAGGCTGCTTCTGGTATCTACTGCAGTGCAGGAGGGGCTGGGGAGGCACACAGCCAGATCTGCTGCTGTGCTCGCTGTTTATGAGATGAGAAGGTTAGTCCCCAAAAAGGCCTGAGAGGAGAGCGTCTTGTATGTTGGGAGTAATGCCTTGTCGAATCAGCGGCTGTTGGGTAGGAGGAGGGTGAAGCGTTTACATTGGTGTGATGGATAGCCTTGGAGGCAGCTGATGGGTTTTGGGTGGGTGGCATGATGCATCACGTGGCCTGCCACTCTGGAATGTTGAAGGTGAGCACGTGCACATGCATGTTGTTAGTGCACTGTTTTAATTTCTTTTGGGCTCTTGGTAAACCCCGGTAGCCTATGCTTTGGGACCAAGTCCACCCAGAATGCACAGTGGAGTCAGGACAGAGTTGTGAGGGGGTGGGACAAGGGCGTATGGTGTCTTCGTTCCCGCTCTGTCTTTGTTTCAGTGGTGGCTTTAAAGCGACGCAGGAGCAATGACAGATCTGGTGGTGGCCCAGGCTGTTGGTCTAGTCAGTCATTCAGAAAACACATGGGGAGGACTGGCTCTTAACAGCAAGCAGCTGCAAGTCCGCTCTGGAACATGGCATTTTTCTTGTTAAACTTAACCTGCTTTGTTTTGAAAAAGGGGATGTTAGGACACATTTTGTATGTTTAGAGAAGAGGGGAAAAAAAAAAAAAAAGCAAAGCAAACAGCTGCTGTGCCATGTTTGTTCTTGTCCTAATCATTGTAAATTGAGTGTCCCCTTAGCCTGTACGTGCTGCTTCTATAAGTAGTTCAGAATAGGAACTCTCTGCTTATGCCTCTACTTTTACATTTTAATACATTACTAATGAGTTTCAGATGTGTGTTAATCTCGAGCTAATCCTTCTGATTTGCGGGCAGTGGGCCACAAAAGATTAGCTTTATATCTATGCATTTATTACGAATAAATTATTTTTATTTCTCTAATAGCTGCTTCTTAGTTGTCCTTAAGAGGGCTTAATTTGCAGTAATTTTAATTTCACCATTATACAGTTAAAGGACAGACATCTGTAATAATAGACCAGTGTCAGCAATCTGAAAATTGATACCCTCTAAGCATTTAGAGGAATAGTTTTACTGCTGTTGCAGATAGGCAAATTGTGACAAAAAAGTCAAACCAACAGCTCTCTCACTTTTAGGAGTTTGCAGACAGTCCACTTCTGGATCATCAGTCTCAGCACACTGGCTTGATTTTTTTAAAAGCTGAGTATAAAGCTACCTGAACTTTACCTGATCAAGTGTAATAAAGTGTTATAGGCAATGCCTCTCATCTCCCTAGAGACTCAAAGGTAACACAACCCGAGCTTATAATGCCTCACGTATTTTTATTTGACTAAGAAATGTGCTCAGGGAAACTGCTCCCACCCCAGCAGCCGCTCTGAGTACATGACTGGCAGGCAAGTAGTTTTTCAGTAATTTTGGCGTTTGCCATAGTAACATAAGTAAAAACATGGATAGGAAAACAAAGCAAATAGCTCATCCGTGCCACTCGCAGTTCAGTCCTGGTTACAAATTCAAGTCTAAGTTTTAAAAGATGTCTTAGTTACATTGTCTTAAACGTATTTATTTTGTTTATCCACTGTCTTTGGCAGCTGCTTTGGGAATAGACTTTTTCTTTGTGGTGGTTAGTGCAGAATGACCAGCTCCCCTCTTCATCAGGACAAAGTGGTCCTGTCCACTTCAGGGAGAGGAAAAGTATATCAAATATTATACTTGCATGTGATGACAGTGCGTTAACTCTTTTGCAGAGTTCTGAGTATCCACAGCAAATATTTGCTTTGTATAGAAGAGTTTGCTTTAATCAAATAAGCTAATCACCTAGGAGAAACACGTGGTCAGTGTGAATAATTTAGGTGTCTGCTTGTCCTCTCAGGGGTCCATCATTCTATGTTACATCCAGGCTGCCACCTGAAATAAGGAAGATAGAGGGCAAAGCTGGCTATGTTAATAGTAACCTTATTTTCCTACTTGCCTCCTGCCACCAAAGTCGGGGACAAATAAAGCTGCTTTTGTGTGTGTATCTTGGTAACTTTTAGAAAGTGCAATGGAAATACAATTATCAGACAAGGACAACTCAGGATGTTTTGTGTGTGTGTGCAAAGCAGACCTTTGTATAGAACAAGTGGACTTGATATAAATTTTAAACACAGGAACTCCTTAATCAAACACAATCACTGTGAAGAAATTTTTTTGCTCAGAATTCTGAGAAAAAGTAGAGAGAAGGGAAAATACTTTCCAATGAGAAGTAGCCACCGCCTTATTTTTGGTGAAGTTCTTCTCGTCTTATAGCCCCTTGTCTGCTTCAAGACACTGTTGCAGTACCCAGTGGCCTCTTGTCAGTGCTTGACCATCTCACCCACCTGGGTACCAGAGCTCCACAGGTGTAAAAATTAAGAAATTTTGAAGTGAAAAAAAGTGCTTCGTTGTTATTGCCTGATATAAGCCAACTTCTGAGAAGGATCTGGGGGTCCTGGTAGATAGTAAATTATCCATGAACCAGCAATGTGCTCGTGTTGCCAAGATGGCCAATGGAATCCTGGGCTGCATGGGGAAGAGTGTGGCAAATAGGTCGAGGGAGGTCATTCTCCCCCTCTGCTCTGCACTGGTGAGGCCACAGCTGGAATACTGTGTCCAGTTCTGGGCTCCCCACTTCAAGAGGGACAGGGAAGTCCTAGAGAGAGTCCAGTGTAGGGCAACAAAGATGATTAATGGATTGGAGCATCTCCCATATGAGAAAAGGCTGAGAGAGCTGGGACTCTTTAGCCTGGAGAAGAGAAGGCTGAGGGGAGACCTTAATGCTTACAAGTATCTGAAGGGTGGGTTGAAGGAGGATGGAGCCAGACTCTTTTCAGTGGTTCCTGGTGACAGGAAGAGGGGCAATGGGCGCAAGTTGGAACATAGGAAGTTCCATTCAAATATGAGGAAAGGCTTCTTTACGAGGTGAGGTGAGGGTGACAGAGCACAGGAACAGCTTATCCAAGGAGGCTGTGGAGTCCCCTTCTCTGGAGACCTTCAAGATCTGCCTGGATGCAATCCTGAGTAATGTGCTCTGGGCAATCCTGCTTTAGCAAGGGACTTGGACTAGATGATCTCTAGAGGTCCCTTCCAACTCTGCCAATTCTGTGGTTCTGCTTCAAAACTTCCTGAAGGTCCCATGGAGAAGCTGTAAGGACTTGGAAGTAAAAAGGAGAAAGTGGAGATGGTGTATCACGTTCAGTGCTCTTGAAAGCATGGTCTGTGCTGTCGCTGGTTCCTGACTCTGTTGTGTTTCAGTTAGAAGTTGGGCTTTCTGAGCAAGAAGAGTTTTTATTAAAACATTTGTTTGCAAGACCATGCTCCTTAAGGAAACATGAGAAATGCAGAAAACAACTCTTTCTTCTCTGTTTTTTTTTTTTTTTTTATATTCTTTCAGATGATGGGTTGCTCCAATTGTTTCTGTGACTTCTGGTTATCCAAATTAAGCACAAAAAAAACCCCAAAACAACAACCACCTGGCATCATGCATTCTGCTGGAGCTCTTTCCCCTCAGAGCACTTCCAAAGAGTTCCTCCATGGGCAGCACGTTGTTTTGGTGGGATCAGGCACCTCTTTGCAGTTCTTTAGCTGTAGGTATTTGTTTCTTATCAGTGAGAACAGAAATGGGTTCAGCAGTCATGTATCAAGCACATACATGTGCATGTGCTTGAATGGCATCTCCCAGTATTTATGACAACGGTACACCTTTGTTGGAGCAGCGTGTTGCGCTGCCGTTGGGAATACCCTTGTAACAAAGAGGGACTTTTGAGACTCCTTTGACTCTGAGCCAACAGCCTCAGTGTGATGTGTTTAGCTCTGGAGAGAGAAAAAACAGATGCATGCTTGTTTTTGTGTTATTTGTGAGGAGGATCCTTTGTATGGTTTCCAAGGTCTTGAGGTTCCTGTATGTTGTGCTGCCTTTTAACTCCATCGCTGTAGTGTGCTCGGGTGAGAGGTGCAGTTTCCACAAGCAATTGAAACTGCACAAGTGCTGTTTTTTAAGGCTCTGGGACCTCCTCACCACTCTGTGTCAGAGCACCAGAGCAAAGTGCACTGTGTTCTCAAGGCTTTTCTTGGTGGGAATATGTAAAAACTGTTAATTATTGATCTGTTACAGGCTGGGTGTTTTATAAACAGGTGGGGTCTGTGGGTACATTTCACTCCCTTTGAAACCCATCTGTTACAGGAGAAGCCACTGCCTGGGGAGTCACACACATGTCACCACCCCAGTCTTTCACTCCTAGGGGAGACCCCAGGGAGTTGGTGGGTGCCTATTCCTACACCTCACGCACACACTTACTCTTGGGCATGCTCCCTCCTTCAGGCTCAACCCTAGCTTTGCTGCAGCAGAGTCTCAGCCATCGGATTTCTTAAAAATAAAGTACAGCAGCAGGGTCGGTTACTGGGTGCCTCCAGAGAGGAACATTGAAGAAAGAAATCCCTGGGCAACTCCACCCTTGCCATCTATACACCTGCCCCTCATGCGCTCTTCACGTGTGTTTTAGTCTGGTGGTGATTTTTGCTCTGGGGTCCTCACCTTCTTTTCTTGGATTCTTTCTCTGTGCCCAGGCAGGCAGGCTGTTGATGTGCTGATCTTCAGTCCGTGCTGGGGGTTGTAGCCTCCTTATCTACTGGTTTAGGCTTCTGGTGCACCTGTGCTCACTGGCAGAACATGGGGAACTGAAAAGTTCTCAGACTTAGGGAAAAACACTACCCAAACATAGTATGCTATCAATATTTTCTTCATACTGGAAGACTAAACACAGCGCTGTACCAGTCTGAGGAAAATTACTAAGAAAATTAATTCAATTGCGACCTAAAGACTTAAGCAAATCTAGCCACTCATGTTAAGTAAAGCTAGACAAACAGCATAAATCATACCATATTGTAACCCTAAGTAATTTATTCTAATTAAACTTTACTTAAGCTAAACAGCTAGTATCTCTCAACACCATCTTCATGTCCATTGTAGTGTTAGCAGTTGTCATTGCACAATAGAGCTGAATCCTGGGATTTGTAGGATAAAAAGAAAAACTGGTTGGATTTTAATGAATTATCTGACAATACAGTAGTTTTCCTTGAGGATAAATTGCAGTGATTCATTTAAAAAACAAAAAAAAAGTTGGCTAAGTTTGGTAGAATATAAATGCTCTAATTTCAAAGTTTAAATAATTGCACTTTTGTGAGTGCTGCTACTGAGGCACTACTTTTAGTATGAGATGTACATTGCATGAGACTTCAGAGTTGTGGGTACTATATGTCATCCTGAAAGCTCTGATTGCCTTTGCAGGATTTAATGCAGAAATTACTGTGTGAAGTCGTTTGCTGTCTACTTGAAAAGTGGAGCAGTCTTAACAAGGATTATTAAAAGTGTCAGAGATATAAAAGGTTTGTGCTTTCACCCTAGGAGTCTACCAAAGTTATTGGCAAGTGACTGTCATCATCCACAGGGCTGGATGCCCAGGGTTTCACTGCTCTCAGGGCACCAGGCGCCAGCTTCTGGCTGAACTGATCCCATAGCAGGTTGGCTCGCACACTGCGCACTAGCTGCAAACCCCGAGGGTTTTGGAGTAGTGATGCTATTAGTATTAAAGAGTACTGCCCAGCATCACTCATGCTTACACTGGTGACTTGATATTAAATCTCTGGGTAGAGAGGCAGTGGGATCTGTTGAGGGATGTTGCAGGAGGAGAGGTGGTTTTTTTTCCTCTCGTTAAGTACCTGTTGTCTGGGGACCCAGCAGTGTCTGTCTCCAACAAACTTCTCTGCAAGGTTGCACTGAGTGCTGGGATTTCCCCTTTTCACCCCCTCTGGTCTCATCTGGCCCTTGTCCTCACACAGCTCTCTTCAGAAAGGCAGCAGCAAACCCTGTGGATGCAGCAGCCTCGTCCCACTCCCTGGTGGGGATCCAGAGCCTGAGGGACCATGCTTCTGAGGAGAAGGTGTCAGCAAGGCAGTGGCCGAATGAGTTAACCAGTAGTGTTACTGAGGCTGTAAGACTATTTTGCAGTGTTGTTACCCTGTAATTACAGCATTGTGTGGTATCCCATGTGCTTACAATACCACCATGGCATCTGTGCGTTGCCCACCTGTTGCTTGAAAGCAGGTCAATATAGAGGGCATGACGGTGGTCATATTGTACCAATCATGATTAAAAATGTGTTTGAAATCACAGGATAGTTTAGGTTGGAAGGGACCTTAAAGATCATAGAGTTCCAACCCCAATGCTGTGAGCCTCCCACTAGACCAGGTTACTCAAAGCCCCATCGAGCCTGGCCCTGAACACTTCCAGGGATGGGGTACCAACAATTTCCCTGGGACACCTGTTCCAGTGTCTCACCACCCTCAGTGAAAAATTTCTTCGTGGTATCTAATCTAAGTCTACCCTCCTTTAGCTTAAAACCATTACCCCCTTGTCCAATCACAACAGGCCCTGCTAAAAAGTTTGTCGCCATCTTTCCTGTAGGCCTTCTTTAAGTACCAAAAGCCTGCAATGAGGTCTCCCAGGAGCCTTCTCTTCTCCAGGCTGAGCAACCCCAGCTCTCTCAGCCTGTCCTCGTAGGAGGCGTTCTTCAGCCCTCTGGTCATCTTCATGGCCCTCCGCTGGACCCGCTCCAACAAGTCTACTTCCTTGTGCAGAGGACTCCAAGGCAACAGAAGAGCTGTTAAGGGCAGCAGCCGTGCAAGGTTCATCTGCCCCTTGACCTGGATCTGGCTCTCAGTGACAGGCAAGATCTGTCCCCATTGCTGCTGTATGGCCTTGTCTTTAGGGAAGCTCCCTTCCCAGGCACCTGGGTGGTGCTGGAGGAGTGATTTTTGGGACAGAGGTTTAGGTGTTGGAAGGTTCATCACCTCCAGCTGCTTCTGCAGCAAGAGAGAAAGACGTTTCACCAGGAGATGGGCAAGGAGTTTAATTCAGCTGCTTTGAATGACCCTTGGGAGCAGCCCATTTTCCTCAGTCCCTCAGAGGTGGCAAATGACAGGTTTCTGAATTTTGGAGCCCAGGATGAGGGAGTGATTATGTCCCCCTGAGCTCCCCTGTTGCCTGCAGTTTCCCTTCACTGCAGAGAGCAAGGAGGCAGGTGAAGTTGGAGTAACATCTCTCAAACCCCCAGCACTTCTGACTTGCACCGTGAGCCTGGACCACCCTCTCTGCTCAGGTTTTTGTACAAGTACAGAGGCTTCAGGTGCACAGCCTTGGTCTGAATTGCTCTGGGGCAGGGACTGTGGCTGACAGTCTGCACCTCAGGAATCACAGGACTTTCTGCTGCAGAAGCAAAGGCCACCCGTGCAACCACCAGACCTTTAGATTGGTGGGTGGTGCAAGGCTGGGAGAGCTGCTTCGAACACATCCTCTCTGCTTCAGTGCAAAGGACGCTCGTTGTCAGCGTGCTGCTGCTTACTGATGCTTGGAGCAGCGTGTTGGTAAAGGCAAAACCCTACTGATATAGGAGGCCACTGCACACACACATGTGGTCACCTGGCTGGGCAGCTGGTGAGTTGCAGGTGATGCTGCTGAGACATTGTGCCTAACGTGGTGCTGGGAACTGCTCAGCTGTGCTGCTGAACCTCTTCTGGGCTAGAGTTTGGCAGCGGGGGAAGGATGGGGTGTAATTGCTAGAGAGGCTGGGGGGCATGTATAGTAACAAGAGAAAAAATGTTGAAAGATACTGGTAGGAAGGGAAAAATGAAACCTTGCTTATTTCAAGTGATAGGCAAAACTGATAAGTGACAAGACCTGATTGCAATGTAATGATGAAAGGAAAGATACACAATAGCAAAAGGGAAGTGAAATGAGAGAAAGGAGGGAGTGACTGATTCATAACTGCTTGCACCTCGTGTAACCACCACCTCTGTTTACGTAAAATGATTGTAAGGGTCCATGCAAAGCGGAATCAAGTCTCTCCACTCTTGTCTGGCAGAAATGTGCAACAGTCCTGCGGTGTGCTCGTTTAATGTCAGCTATTGCACACGGTGCAAAGCAGTTGGCCATGTCACCTCACTGGTATACTGAAGTTATAGGTTGGTATTTTACAATTAAGGTCTTTGCAAAAAACACATCAATAGATGTACAAACAGGAAAGACCCGAACACAGAGATGGTGAGCATGCTAAACATATATAAGCATAAATCATGTAATTCCTGGTTTTTCTTCTTTTAAATGAGACTGGAACGACAAGGAGTGCTGCACTGCCCTCGGGAAGCGAGCAGCCATGTAATAATGCAGAATGAGTTTTGCAGTCCCTTATCGTTTTGTGGCCTGCTTAATCTTTGTGCCTGCCTGCTGGTGCTGTGTGCCATGTGCGTCGCTGGTTTGTGTCTAAATCTCGATTCCTGGCAACTGGAGGAGGCTAGGGAGTTGAAGGGCCTGTACTTGACCGACTCCTTGACCCGTGCTTTACGTGCTTTGTTGCTATTAACTGCCTTTCTTCAATAGCTATTGTCTGATTTCTGTCTTGGTGTGTTCTGTCTTTTATTCGAGTCCTTTGCCGCAAGCCTGCTGCCTTCAACCCAGGAGGTGCCTGCTGCCTGCTTAGGTATTTCTGTGGCCTGTTGCTGACCCAGTTTCTGCAGCATTTAAACTGCCCTTTTGAAAAGGGGGCATTTCTGGCCTTTGTGAAGCGTTCCCAGTGTGGCTGGGATAATGTGGCTGATCCCGCAGATGTGGGTAGTTGCTTTAAAACAAACACACACCCTGCCCTGGTCCCCATCCTTTCAGTTTTGCTTGGAATTGTTTGGGGGATTTTTTTCTCCCTGTAAATAAATACGATTGTTGTTGCTTTCTGGTCATCAAAATGGTGGGCTGTGTTTTTGTGGATGGTTTGTTCTTGAAATAATTACTGGAATGACTGCTGTGTGGGGAGGGCAGGGCAGTGTGCAGCCATAATAGAGCATACGTTTCCAGGTTTCAAGATTAAGACCTTCACTTTTGTTCCCAAACTGAGGAAGATCATTTGGGACTTGGAGAACTGCTAGTTGCCCCGTGTCTGTCATGGCTTGGTTGCAAGGTCTGGGCTTGGAGGTTAGGCCCTACTGGGTGTGGGCACTGAACTGGGAACAGCTACACTTGATTTGAACACTGGCACCTTTTCTTATTTTCCCCTCTATCTGTGGAAATGTTCTAGGCTGTGGAAAGGTAAGATGAGGTGCTGAAAACACGATCTTGTGGTAGCTGCCACTCCATGTGTTGCACTTACTGCTCAGTGTGGTTTGGGGCATCACCTCGTGCTTCTTTGTTCCCTCTGTCTTTTTGCCATACTCCTGCCAAAAGTCACCACTGGAAGCAATCGGAGATCTGCCTTACAAAGCCTGGTTGCTCCTTTCTTAGTTGAAAATGCCACTGTGGAGAGGCACAATGAAGCCTGTTCAGAGGTGGAATGCACTTGCCAAGCCCCCTCTCACATGCTTCGGTCAAACATGTCCGTACTAAGAAATGTGTGCCTGTCAGAAGGGACACCTGTCCTGCTCCTGGGCCCACCACGGCTGCCCCTCTGTCCATGAGAAGCCCTGGTGGCTTCAGTGGGGGCGTGCACAGGTCCCACACAGGACTGAGACATTTGTTTGCTTATTATCTTGCAGAGGAAGGAGTTGCAAGAGACATATGGTCACACTTGCTTAAATAAGCCTTTGGGCTGCCGAGAGGTCTTTGGCCTGTTGAAGGGGCCTGAGAAACTCCTGTATCAAACACGTTGATGTGTGGAGCTTACAGAAGCAAGGTGCATCCTTTCTTGTAGTGGAAGCATGCCTCTGGTTTGAGGCTTGTTAGGAAACTAAAAACAGTGTTACTCATTCTTAACCCTTAGTTTCACTGATGAAAATTTCAAGTTGGTGAACTCTGAGCAGCTTCTTAGCTTTGAAATAAAGGAGGAAATGCAAGAGCGTAGCAGAGGTGGAGTCTTAATATAGTACTTGATTGCAAGTACTTTTTTTAAACTGATACAAAATAATCAAAAGCTGACTTCCTGCTGGTTTTTTTCAGCTCATTTTTCTCCTCTTCCTTCTCCACCAGCTGTGCTGCTGAAGGAAGTAAATGTTAACTCATTGGCTCAAGGTGCCCCTTGCTGGAAATCAGAGCCCTAGAGGTTAATGTGCCAGCTGTAACATACCCGAGGTTTTTTTGGTGGTACACAGTTTTTAATAAACCTGTGAAACAGGGAATATTTCATATGGTTCTGCTTTGTTTAATAGCAGAAGGTTGCACCATTTTGTACGTCAGAAGAATTGGCTCAGAGCACATACTGTGGATTGGCTTCAACAGATCCCAGATGTTTTCTGAGGACTTGGTAATTTCTGCAATAAGTGTTGGAACTACTAATCCTGGTAATGCCAAAATTCTTGAATTGTGGCCAGTTTGAATTTTCTGGTATGAATTTTTTCATATCTATGTTTTCTTTAACAACGTAATCTGATGAAGCATACATAAAGGGTAGTACTGAGGAGCAGGTCACAAATACGTGGTGAGAGTGGTTCCTTTTTATTAATAGCACTAAATCACGGAGCTGTCTTTTCATTTTGTATGCCGCGACCCCGAGTGCCGAGTGACACAAGGCAGGCGAGCACAGCAAGCCACTCTTTTCAACAGGGGCAGCTGGGGGAATTTGACAGGCTGTCTGTGTGGTGTCCTTGCCACCGAAGGGGTTTACTGGCTTTTTAGGTGAGAAAGTGGAAACAACCCAATGCTGTGGAGAATTCCCCAGGTATTTTTCTGCCCAGAGGAGGGGACGGGCTTGGAAGTGTAACTGGAATTTTGAATGGGGAGTTGGAAAAGAAAAGCTTTTATTTTAAGAGTGTGTATATATATGACTGGTCTATGGAAGTGTATAGATGAGGATGAATATGCACAGTGCAATTGGTTAATAAAATATGGATGAACAATAAGTAATCTTAATAAATTTTTCTGTTGCTGTTGTAATTTGAAAAGGTTCTTCATAAGCAAAAAGTTCCAGAAATATATGGACAAAATATATGTCTTGTCTAATAAAAAATAGTACACATCACATCTGGAAAATGGTGTAGATCCAGTGGGTTACTGCACCAGAACAAAAAGCTCTGTCAAGTGACACCAGAACACGCTAAGGAGAATGTAATACACCCCAGCTGGGAGGGGCGGAAAACAAAGAGCAAGAGAGTCACGCTTCTGTGAGATGGAGGTGGTGTTTTTGGGCCGGAGCTACTTTTTTGGTGTTGCCATTTGGTTAGTGACTTACAGTGACTTACCTTTTCCTACTTAAGATTTGGTAGTGGTGTGGGAGAGCAGCCGTGTTCCTGTTCCCCTGCTCTGCGCAGGATGACTGTGCAACCACAGCTTCACCCTGCTGCACCGTGCTTAAAGTACTTTCAAGAAAAGTGTAGCCTTTCTCCTTCTCTTAATATTTCTTCTTTGCATCATATTTTTGCAGTCATATAATACAGCTTGTGAAAACGCTGTTCAATGACATGAAAAAGTATGTATTCTTAGAAAGCTAGTGTATGTAGTTTAAAATCTGGGTAGTTTGCACATGCTTCAGAAAGTCTTGTATGAAGTTTCATCTGTAACAGAATTAAGTTTTTAATAAGTCTGGCAATCAATAGCAGCTATATAGCTTTTCTCCTTATAAAACTGAAACACAGCACTGAGAAAGCTCATCCTGATGTATTACTCGAGCGAATGTTTGGTAAAAGGATTTTGAAAGAATTGCAGGTATTTAAGTTTTTGAGAGGGATTTCCCCAGTGTCTTAGCAGTTTGTAAACTGATTAGCTGGCTAATGCATCTGAGCCTGTATATTGTAGTGTTTGCTTTTCCACAGTTGTAGCATTTGAAGCTGTCTGGTAAAGTAACGTGTAGGTAACTTGCACGATTTTTCCATACTGAAGCCATTTTGGTTGCCCCTCTTCCTATGTTGGCTTAAACAAGAAATGGAAGTTTGTAGGTAAATTACCGTGCAATAAAGGTTGATGCTTAATGATTATATGTTGGTTTTAAATATTTGGGCTGAAATTCACAAAAGAGAAGTGCAAAATCCAGGCTGATGGTTTCCACTTTCGTGTCAAACTTGGAATTTGCAGCTTTAGGAGACGTGAACGTACTGACTTTTTTATGGCTTCTTTTCAGGGCAGGTGCAACAATGATCATTGTTCAGAACAAAGGGAATAAATTACAAGCAGAAATTATGGGGTTTATGGTTGGGTTTTTTTTATTTTTTTAAGTCCTACGCCTGAATTTTCTTGTATTTACTTAGTTTCCTTTTTTAGGTAATGTTCTTTTTTCCTGTTTGAAGGGAAAAAGGAGAGGGGAATTTTTAGTACTTAACAGGTTCAATGTAAAGGTTTCCTATGGGCCCAAGATCTGCCGTCCAAATCTGTGCCTTAGCTGTCCTACAGGCCTGTGCTCTTTCATTGTAAAAAGAAACTAAAAGGCTTGGATTAATGCAGAAACAGCAAAAGGCAGCTCCTCTAGGAAGATTATCACTCTTAATAGCTGTAGGAAGATTATCACTCTTAATTATTAAGCAGGTCAAGCTTATCAGCGACCATAGAGCTCTTTTGTACATTTTGCTGAACTGTTCTGACTTAAAATGGTTTCTGTCAAGATGGAAATTTTTGGCTGCAGCTCTAAATAGAAAAAGGAAATGGTTGGGTGCAATGATATTTGACAAGAATGTAACTTCCTATTGCCGTGAGCTTGGCGGCCCCACTCAGTTTCCCGTCCCGGGCTCCCCCAGCTCTCCGGGCAGGAGCCGGGTCCCTTGAGCCCCAGAAACGCTGTGTTGCCCTGCCATGGGAAAGGGAAAGGCTTGAAGTAGGGTCGCTGCTGAGTTGACAGAAATTGGTCCCTTGCTCTTCAGCCTAGGGAGAGGGTTTTTTGGTTTGGTTTTTTTTTTGTTTTTTTTTTGAGTAAAATTGTGTGCTTGAGGAAGCGATCTTTTATTTTAACCAATAAATAAAGAATTGCGGTTCATGCATTAAAAAGGTGAGATCTTTTCTCACTTGGGTCTCTTCTGTCTGTAACTGCTTCTGCAGGAACAGAAATCAAGTTCATTATTGTTTTTAAGGGAATTAATTTACTTGAGGCAGGTGTGATAGAATCGATTTTTGTTTCTTCTTGAATCTGTCTCTTCCTTTGTTAGATGCCTAATTATGGTAGTACAGTACGAGACTGCTTAAAAACATCTCTCCCACTAAATTTTTTGCCATGTTTTTGCTGTTGCAAGGACAGAACTAAATACTACTTAGTTAAGTCAAAATAAGCATGCTTTCCTTAGGTGCAAGGCAAGTGTGTATGGGGTCTATCTTTTGCCTTTCCTATGGTTCTTTTATCCTACCTCTTTCACAGGGCCTTGCTGTGAAATTTGACTGCTTTCAGTAACAAGCTTTGGAAACTGCGGGTAGGGAACAGTCATTTAAATTTCACGGTATTTCAGCAGAGGCTTGGAGTTAGGGCTTTTCTTTTAGCTGAAGGCAGCATGTTGACACTGCTGGAAGCCTTTTCTCTAGGTGCTTCTCCATGCGCTCTTTCTCTAGGGCTCATGTTTTCAAAGTGTCTGAAAAAGGCTGGGCAGCCCATCTCTGCTTGAAAACGTTTCATTTTCAGTTTAGAGGCTCTGGGCAGAAGCTTGGCTAAACAGTGTGATTTTTCAGAGGTTGTGGAGCCTCATAACTCTTCTTGAAGTGATTTTTGAGTTGTGAGATTTGGCAGCGCTCTTCAAAAAGCAGCCGTTTATTTACATGTATAAAGGAGGCCAGGATACTTTCAGGTTTGACTGCCTTTCTTAATGCTTGTCAATTAAGTAAGATAGGCAAAAGTTAACATTTCATAAATTATTCGATCTTAGTGTCAGTTATTGAAGAATGTACCTGAGTTATGCAGGCATTTTAAAAGGGTTGTGGAGGGTTTTTTTGGGGGTTTTTTGTTTCTTTTTTTTGTTGTTGTTGTTGTTGTTGTTGTTGTTTTGAGGTTGGTTTTTGTTTGAGGGTTTGGCAGCTACAAGGTAAGCAAATTACTTCTGAAAAGTGAATTTGGCTAATAAGCTTTGAGGTTTAAAGAGGGGGAAAAAAACCAGCATGAGCTGCTTTGTGTGCTTTTGAGATTTGTGTTTTTATTTCACATATTCACAGGCTAGAAACGTTCTTTAAAAAGACATGAATTCAGTATTTTCTCATAACCCCAGAAGTCCAGGAGCTGGTAATTCAAGATAAAACGTCAAGAATGCCAAGGCTCCTGGAGGAGCCAGAACTGTTTGTTGTATTAGGCAAGTTATTCTTGTAAATTTTTTTTGGGGGGGGGAACTCAAAAAAAATAAAAGTGTAAACTTGACTGTTTCTGTGAGTTCAACAGTTGCTGACTTCTTAAAAAAAGTTAAATTGTAAAGAAACTTTGAAAAATAAAGGCAAACTAAACATTTTATTTCTGAGCAGTTATCATCCTCTTAGATACTTCATGATACTTATGAAACATTGCAAAGTGAACAGGCAATTATTAAAATATACAAAGCAAAAAGGAAAATGGAGGTGGGTGTTCTGCTTGTCAGGATGCTTGGGATTTACTGGCAGTGGTAGAGATACTTCAGAGGAAAATATGTTTGGTGTGCATTTTGAACTAGTGGACCACATACAGCCATCCAAAACAAATAACTTAGATATTTCTCAGCCTGGCTGAAACAAGACTCCTTTTTTTGGTGTGCCCACAAGTAGTTGCAGGTTCAGTTTAGGCCACACGGGTGCCTGATTTGCATGCCAAATTCACCGATAACCCATATACTGTTCTCCCTGGACTATGCTTGGAGGTTTCCAGGGATTTATTTACCTTCTGCTTTTTAACGTTTTTGCTTCTTCTCCCCTCCCCACCCCCCCCTAAAGCCCAATCAAGTGGACTGTCTGTCCAAGATGCCCAAAAAGTACAGAGTCCCACTGGACCATCTCTAGCGAGTGATGGTTGTTGCTTGAAATCTGGGTGGCTAAAGGATTTCGGAAGAAGAGGTTTCAGAAAACAATATCAAATGTGCTCAAGTCATTGTGAATTAATTTCTTAATTTAGTACAGATTTCAGTAATTTCGGAAGCTGAGGACTGATTTATGGGAGGGAGTAATTCTATTCTGCTGTTAAACACAGTTTATTGTGCTGCTGCTGCTCCTACTAAAATGCAAACCACAGGCACATCTGGAGAAGAAAGCTTTTTCACCAGGATGCTCGCTATAGCACATTGTGCCTGCTTCACTGCTCATCTTCTCTGCTAGATTTTCTCATGAGTCGTATTCTGATTTTTATCGTGTGCCCTTCCATTTATATCCTGTTGAGAAATGTGACTTTATAAGCGCTATACTGTGAGATACTTTGAGTTTGCTCATTGCAATTTTGTTTTAGTGTTGTAATCAATGAACCTGAGGTGCTGCTGGTTTAGGTAACTACTCTGCAAAGGGTTTGCATAAACATTATTGCAGAATTTTATAGGAAGCGAGAGGGGGAGAAGGTAAACCAGAAACACAACTGATGGCAGTGGAAACATGGGGGCAGCGAAGAGGGGCAGAGGAGGCTGCTCAAGTTGTCAGAGGAGAGCAATGCACGAAGTAGCAGAGAACAATTTGTGCTTTACACATTGTGCTAGGCTTACCTACCTCTTCAGCACAGTACCTTTTAAAATAAACTTAAGCATCAGCCCATTGAAACTGTTGTGAGCTGCTCTTGGTGGTATGCTGTTTTACCAACTTAACAAGTTAAATTTAAAAAAAAAAGTTCTAGACCTGTCTGCCCCCTTAAATCATGATTCTGGCCTTAAATCATGGGATTTGTTTTGAAGAGAGAGATTGTCTCATCCATTTCACTGGTTTACTTTGATTCAGCTCCTCTTTCCTATCTTCCTGTAGCCAAAATAGCAGGCCTATGTGCACACACACACACATCTTTTGCTGGGTGACACCATTTTGGCCTTTCCTGCTTTCCACAATCTATGGTTCAGTCGCTGGTGTACGTAGCGTAGTTCAGAGGAAATAAAGATAACCACCCTTCTCCCAGAAGCAGCGCAGTTCTCTGGTGAAGCATGTAAGTGAATTCCTAAGGATGGGTTGCCAATCCCCAGGCATTCAGAAGCAGTGAGTCAGTCCTCCCCCTCTTCCTAAACAGTGCGGTGCTAAAAATACCGGAGTCTTGATTTCTAGGTTTCCACTGTTTAAAATTCACCTTTTTGTTCATTTATCTGCTGAATGTTGGTTTTAGGGTTTTTTGGGGTTTTTAAAATATCCACTTCTGGTTCTTGTGCTATCACCCGAGTCTTACGTAGGTGTGGGACTTAAGGAGAAGTCCTGTAGGTCTCTAGAGCCAAGGTGGTGGGCATGGTGGGGCTGAGGCCATGGGGTGCTGCACATACAGCTTGTGTGTGAGCTATATTGTTGCAAGGTAAACTTATTTTCTGATAACGCTCTCACCTTCTAGGAAACTAATTAATTTTTGTTAGAAAAAGATTATAATTTAAGGTTGTCCTGGTTTGAGATTTTGGCAGAGTTGCCTTGATGGTAAACAAAAGGTTTCATTTTGTATTTCCAAACACTTTTATCACCTCTTTTAAAATTACTGTCTTTTATGAGTGGTGGTTTGATCTTCATAACTACTGCTTAGTGCTTTTACTGCCTTTAGTAAATGGAAGGTTGAGAGAAGAGAGGGACTAAATGATGTGACAATTACTTTGCATCAGCTGTAATCAGAGCTATTAAAAGTATGCGGGTTCAGTTGTCTGTGTATACATAAATGTCATTCTCTTAGTCTCCTTTTTGTTTATCAGGTGTGGTCTAGAGGAATGAATCTAAATTAGTCAATAAATGAAGGGGGTTGAATTTAATTTCTGTTTCAGTTTACATATTAAAATTGTGCTTTCCTGTACAATAAATACCTCATCCTGCAGGTTCATTAATATTCCTGCTCTGAATGTGTGAAGTATCAAAGTGTCAA
The DNA here is from genome assembly GCA_013400055.1 of Nycticryphes semicollaris. Classification (NCBI taxonomy): domain Eukaryota; kingdom Metazoa; phylum Chordata; class Aves; order Charadriiformes; family Rostratulidae; genus Nycticryphes; species Nycticryphes semicollaris. The sequence goes on along the minus strand of VXBJ01003363.1, from coordinate 74,048 downwards.
ACGTAAGTCAAATTTTACTTTTATCAATATACTGAAAAATAAAACAGTACTGCCTAATCAGAATAATTCAAAAAGGACCTCTTATATGTTAAAGAATCCAGTCATTTTTGCCTGCTGCTTTCAAGAAAACCCTGCAACCATAATAAAAAAGACAATAAAATGCCTTCCCTCCTACTTGCTTTTTCTTCATCTGCTGTCAACAAAGAGCACTAAAAGGAAGGACTGAGAAAGGGCACCAAGTAGCAATTACGATTATTCCCAACTACAGATGTTGCTATCTGAATCATCAGATAACGTACATCCTAAGATAATCTGAAGTAATCAATTAAAGCACAGAAATAAAGATACAAGGAAGACTTGACTGAACTAATAGAAGAAAAAGGGACACTGGGATAAACTTCCTTCCAGGAAACTTCCCTTCCCTTCTGCTCAGACATAGCTTATTCTGCAGATTCTTGAATGTTTTATAAATCTAATTAGATCACAGAATCACAGAATGATATGGGATTAGCAGGGACCTCTGGACATCATCCAGTCCAACCCCCTGCCAAAGCAACTCCTCCTAGAGCAGGCTCCACAGAAACATGTCCAGGTGGGTTTTGAATGTCTTCAAAGACAGAAACTCCACCACCTCTCTGGGCAGCTTCTTTCAGTGCTCTGCCACCCTCAAAGTAAAGAAGTTCCTCCTCGCGTTTCNACTGGCCTTCTTGGCTGCAAGGGCACATTGCTGACTCATGGTCATGCTCTTGCCCAGCAGGACTCCCAGGTCTTTTTCCTCAGAGCTGCTCTCCAGCAGCTCTCAGATGAATTAACTCAGTTTTGAAATTTTATTTAAAAAAAAACAAACAAAGAGGCACAACAAAATCAGAGAAGAAACCCCAGCAATGTATTGAGAGTAGATTTGGCCTTTTGTTCAGATACTGTTACGAAGAAAAAATTTTCTGTTACCCTTTGGACAAATGAAAGAATCTTTGCTTATTTGGAACATATGTTTGCGGGTAATACACATTGCATATGAATAATAGGTTAGGGAATGTAAATAAATATATAAAAATCACAGCGATCTGCTTGTTTACCTGTTTTTACTAATTGCATCAAAGGGTAACAGAACTGAAAGAAGGGAGGGCAAAGCAGTTATGTATTTAACAGCACACTCAGTATGTGTGTAGCGAGCATCCCTGTATTAGCATCTCCTTTTCTTAGTCCCGCATCAACAGGACTCCCAAAATGTTATTTTCTGGAGCAGGAAATGTAAAAAGCTGTAATTACTCTGTGTTCTTCTGATGTCTTTTCCCTACAGATAAGGTACCTCAGGGGCTTCTTAGTGTATGGTATATGGTGTCTTAATACTTTACAGCTTGTGCTCCTTTTTAAAAATGACAACACTAAGAAGCCCAAAGCAAAACTGTTGCTATGGGGTGACACATTTCTCCACTTGCGCAGGTGGTCAGGCCTTTTTGCATTCCTCCATCCTGGCTTGCTCCCCTGGTGTCACCCCTCATCTCATCCCACCTTCTCTTTCTGGACCCTCTTTGTCTGGTCTGCATCTGCTTTTCTCCTTGCTGAATAATCCCTGGCACTGGGATTTGCCCCTCTCTGCTGGATATTCTGTGTGAATCTGGGGGATGAGCTGGAGCTGTGGGTACCTGGGACTCACCCTTTCCTGCCCCCTAATCTGTCCGTTTCGCTGCATGACCCTCCCTCAGCTCCAAGCATTTCATCAGTTCTTACTCTTTCTTTATTGAGATGGATGGTTCAGGGTGTCAGCGCTTAAAATATATTTGAAGCATGGAGAATGGTGGGCTCTCCATTGGCAGGCTGAGAGACAGTGGGGGTTGTTCAGCCTGGAGAAGAGAACACTCCAGGGAGACCTTATTACGTCCTTCCAGTACCTAAAGGGGGGCCTACAGGAAAAAAGGGGACAAACTTTATTTTTGATACAAAGGCAATTACTATTAAGTGTTCAGTGTAGTTGCCAGGAATTCCCTTCCTCTCTTCTATTTTTTTTTTTTCCTGTTTCTCTCCCCTTCTGTTCACTTGTGCTTAAAAATGCCCCCCTGAAATGCTAAAATTGACCTGCTGCATCGAAATTTGTCATTGAGAAATTGGTGTTCAACTGATCTGCCTGAAAATACAGATAAGTTCTATTGGGTGTGGAGTCTGACTTTGTTAGGCTGCGTGCTTAATGTGATGTTGGGTGATTTAAAAAGCAATTAAAAAGTAGTTGGAAAAGAGTTTTTTTCTGTTATGAGGAGGATTGTTTCTCCACGGTTGTTGTTTCAAGACTTCCATTCTTAGGCTGATATTTGTATGTCTTTCCTGGGCCTGTAACATTCATGTGAAATGACTTATATACATTTTTGGACACGTCATCTGCAGCCAAAAGAGAAATTTTTGATATTATATGAGGTGAATCTGTTAGTCAGATGAGGTTCTTAAAAATGCGTACATAAATATCCAAAAAGTAGATGTTTTGTTTTTAAAAAAGTGACTTCAGCTTTTACATGTTTTCAAAAATTGCCTTTGACATTGATTTCTGTGTCAGAGCACCCCCCCCCAGAGATCTGAACGTGTTGAACTGTTTTTGGAGCCTGGGGATGCAGAAGGGTACGCTGCCAGCTTTCCACTGGCTTTAAGAGACTTGCAGTAACACATTGGAGAATTGCATTTCTGATATAGGTGGGTCTGTCCTGTTCCCTTTGTAGTGGTGGGCTTTAAAATGCAGCCTGCTTGTTGAGGTGTGATGGGCAGAATGATCCCCTGCCCGTTCCCGCTATTCCAACCTGTCGTCTTCTCCCTTGAGATAAAAAAAAACCCAACCCAAACCAGCGGTGGGTTTCCCTTTCCATTAGTCCTGCTGTTGAATGAAGTCAGCTCTTGAATTATTTTCTGTCACCGCTTTGGGGCCGTTGATAAGCAAGAGGTGGTCACCAGGCAGGGTGATGAGCACAGCCCTGCATGAACATGGCTGTTCTGCTTTTGGGGCCAGGCCAGGGCTTGGAGCAGTTCTCCAGTTTTTGTGGGGTGCAGAGCAGAAGCTGGACGTCTGGTTACCACGTCTGGTTGCTGGGGAGCGGTGTGCAGGGATGCTCTGACATTGTCCCCATGCTCAGGAGCCAGCTCAGGGCCTGCTGAGTTCATTAGCTGAGGTTCAGTTTCAGCCATGCCAGGTCCAGGATGAAGGAATGGGGTGGCAGCCCTGGGATCCCTGCTCCTGCTTTCACAGGGCTTTTCCCATTTTCTGAGGGCTAGAGAGTTGGCTGTGATCGTTGTCTGAGCAGTACCTTTTTAAGAACCAGTGCTATAGCATGGCCTTGTTCACCCAAACTGAATGAAGTGCCGTCTCCTACATCCAACAGCTGCATTTGCAGCCAGGGTCTTGGGTGCTTGTTGCAGAGAGCGAGGGCTGAGAGGAAAAGAGCTGGCACTGCTGGAGCTCCCCAGAAGGAAGATTAGTAAGTCTTGCAGAGCCGCTGCCAATTACACCAGTTGGCACAGAGGAGCACTTGTCTTCTTGCCCTTCCCAGTTAAGGTTTTTCTGGTGGGAAAAGGTGTTTCAGCAGTACCTGTGAGATGCTAGAAACTTAAGCAGTAATGGGGTTCAAGGTGATACTGTAGTGCATAAACCACTGGCTTAACTTTAATTTTGCTACGTACGTGTGTGCCTATAAAAAAAGGGATCTGAGGACCCTTAAGAAATGTGCCATACCCCAAAGGTTTTTGTTCTAGTAGTAATTTTGATTTGTGTGTGTTTACAACAGCAATGCTCAGACTTTCCTTCTGGGTATGTTCCCGAGGCTGACTTTCCGAAGGGCAAGAAGGTGCCGGTTGCTGCGGTGTTTCTAGGAATGGTGCAAGAGTTGGCTGGGGCACAGACAAGGTGGTTGGAAGGGGTCTGTCGGTCGCCCAGACTTTGTAGTTCTGCATCTTCTGTTCTTTGGCTATTTTTTAGCAGCTCCCTAGAAACGCTACCTACTTGTATTGCATTCCTCCTGCTGCAGCACAAGGGAGTTTGCTTCCTTGTATGAGAAATGTTTTCATAATAATAAACCTGATTTTTTCTGACCGGTAATAAATTATGGTGTCTCTATTGGTTTGGAATATAACAACAGAATTATTGTAGGTACTTTAATATATTAAAGGTGTAATGTTACAGAACTACATTTTTAAATTAGGGACCAATTAACTGTACTACCACACATTATGCAAAGCAGCTGGATAACTAATGAGACCGCAGTTCACCCCTCCCTTCTCAGACTCGTCCTTGCTGGGATGCTTATTAATGTCATCTAGTAAAGATGAAACAGGTTCTGGCTATGTATCATGCAGATTGCTTCTGGGGAAGTTTTAAACGGTGCAGCGCTGGGCACACAGATGTAATGAAAAATTGCTGGGCTTGTTTTTTACCGCAGTGGTTGTTGGGACTTGTGGAGGACAAGTTTTAATTGAGAAAATGGTGAAGATATCCTGGGATTTCTGTGTGTGGTGTAGGGAGTTAAAAATGTGCTAGGGCTGATGGGAACTTTATTGTGAATTTTCCTGGGGCAAAGGAAAGATGTTGATGTGTGTGTTTCACATTATTTCTTGCTCTCTTTTGCATATAAGAAACGAGTTGGCTTTAGCATTGAAGCCACAGATAGGCAAGCACTTTTTTTGATGTCAGCTTTTGCCCAGGCTGCTGTTTACTCCTCTAACCCTGCATCTCACAGGTGTGTCTTATACCAGTGCTTGTGTGAGTGTTGAATTGGCAAGGCTGGGGATCTGCTCCGTGCTGACATAATTTTCATTGCCCTGTACTCTTTTAAGCTGTTTTCCTGCTGTAGTTCACTGCGCAGCCCCGTAAACAGGTGTATCAGCACGTCTGAGAGGGTAGGTGCAAGGAAAGGAGGTTATCCAAGCCAGCATTGCATCTAAAATGGGACCCTGCTCAAACTGCACTTTTATTGGCATGAGCTTTCCAGCATGTGCTGTTTCATGGAAACCTTAAAACGTCAGTCTTATGGCAGCAAGAGAAATGTATGAAAAGACTTGGAAATAGAGTGTGTTTAGAACATAGTCAGAGCCTGTAACGTATCTTCCTTCCCTGCAATCTGTAGCAGCATCATGACCACTAAATGTTAATTGTGGCTTCTTTTCCCTTTTTTCTTTTTTCAGCTTCTCAGCAAAGATGCCTCCAAATGGGAAGGCCTTACATTTTCACCCATCAGTTTTGCATTTTGGAATGCAGTGAGTATCTTACATTATTGGTTCTGCATGCATGTCAAACCAGCTCTTCATGCTGGTTGGCCTTTTCTTGAAAAATTGCCTTCCTGGTGGAGGGGAAGCTTGTTGCTTCCTTAAACTTCTGAAAATAAAATCCTGAAAGTTCCAGGCAAAACATCCTGGTAGAATACCTGAGATTTCATTTTTTTTTTAGTTCTCTTCTAAGAAAACCTTAAAAATTATTCACAAAGGATAGTCAGCCTTTGATCTATCAGTAACTGAAAAGAAACATGATCCCCTGGTGAGTTGAAGTTTCAGAGGATGCACAGAACGAATGTATAAGATGTTGGGGTTTAGGACATATTAACTAAAACAAAAGCCTTAGAAGAGTCATTGGCTTAGCTGACAAAACAAGAATTTGGGTATTTAAATTTTTTTTCAAAACTTTGTGCTTCATATGGGAGGCATTGGTTCTTTGTGGTTTTTTGTTTTGGTTTGGTTTGGGTTTTTTTGGTCTTAAACTCCTGGTGACTCAGATGAGTTTTGGCCAAGTGCATCTCTCATACCCAGTGTTACTTATTTGTCTTTGTAGGAAATTGTTGCGTATCAATACGTTTTAGACTGATCTGTGTTTTTTGCTTTTTCATGTGTTGCCTGGGCTTACAAAGTGCATAATTTCTTTCTCTTTGTGTTTTCCTCCCTTCAGATTACTGGGGTTACCCAGAGCTAAAATGCTGCATGCCTACAACCCTAGTAGAGATAGAGAAGTTGTAGTGAATTCAGTGTTTACAGCTACTAGACAGTTTCATGTGTCTCCTGCTCATAGCCGGGTGAGTGTTGATGTACTTTTGGAAACTATGTAATGGCCAAGTGCCAAGCCTTCGTGCTTCCTTTGGCCTAAGCTTCTCATTCTGTTTTCTCTTCGTGCTTTTTTATAGGACCTCCAACTTTTTTTCTGTTTTGCTAGCATGCTTTTTTGCTCATTTCTACTTAGACTGGTAAGGGAGAAGACATCCAAAACCTACAATAGGAAATGTGTTTTAAGAGACGAATTTCTTGGTGTCAAAGAGGCTGCTTAAACCTCATTCTGCTCTGTGCAGCATTATGCAGTAATTCTCAGCTGTGTGGGTGTTTTACAGCCTTGAATTTTCAGTCTTTTGAATGGTCTTGTATATTCCTCAAAGAAAGCTGCCGTGAAATGTTTTATGCATTTTGTATTGCAATTATAAGCGTAATTGCCTTATGATCTAAGACCATTATTTTAGCTCTGAATTTTTTTAATGATGTATAACAATATAATGCATTTTAAAAATGAATCACTGTGATCTCAGTTTGATGAAGCCCAGATTTTATCCTCTGCTGATGTGCAAAGGGTTATTATTATGCTTTCGTCTGACTTGTGTTTTTCCTATAGCTGAATGGGTATTATAACAATGACATAAATGTCATTGTTCTCTCAGTTGGACCTATTTGGTTACTAATGATGTTGCCCAAATTCAGGTTTGATTCATTCAACTCTATATCCACTTTGTAATAGCTACCTGTACACGGGAAGTCTTTTTGTGCACACAGTGGCTGTTGGTGTTGCATAAGTGATTTCTCATACAAAAAAGGGTTTTGACTAACCAGGTCTCAACTAGCTGAGAAACTTCAGCCATAATTTGGTGAGTGAGTTGCTGCGTGGTCTCAGGTCTGCTCCGTAGCAAGAGTTGTGGAGAAAGGAAACTTCTCAGGAATGAGGTTCTGCTTAGTGGGATCTACGGATAGGGATGTACGTGTGGGAATGTCTGTTGGGGCTGTGTGACTGAATGCTGGGTGTTGGGATCAGCAGCAGCGAGCAAGCAAGATTCTTTGTGGTCTCTGCAGGTGATTCCAGCGATGGGAAAAATTTCTTTCAGAGTACTCTTCCTGCCAACAGAGGAAGGCAGTATTGAAAGCTCATTATTTATAAATACCTCATCTCATGGAGTACTTTCATATCAGGTAACTACTCTTATTTTTAGCTTGAATTTTGGATTTACTTGTGTTTTAAAAAGTTATTTTCGTATGTCTTGAACTTGGAGACTTTCAAAGTTCATTGATTTCGTGATACGAATCAGGTGGGGTAATATTTACAATTCATTCCTTTTATCAGATCTTGCTATTCTCATTATGCCTTGTACATGTACATGGTTAAAATCACTACTAGTAGTGGAGCTACTCGTAGCAATAAAACTAAATGTATTTGTATGCTTGTACTTACAAGGTCATGGTCCCGTTACTACTAGTTGGTTTCATATAATACTGCGGTCTAGACTGCACTGTCCTGGAAAGCATTTGTCATGAAAAACCTATTTAGGAAATAGTTGAGGTGGTTTTCAGCTGCTCTGCAGGATTTTATGTAAACACATTGGGGTTGTAGCGCAGGGTGAGAGGTTTAGGCCCTTAAAATAGGAATGTTGAAGTAGCGTTTGTGCATTAAAGCTGTCTATTGTCTGATTAACTAGTGAATTGAAGAAAGTGTTAAGTTTTTTTAATTTTTATGAAGGACATAATATACTACAAATCTGTTACTTTTATTAATTTGTTAAAGCAAAATATAACTTGAATTTGGTGATTTAAAAACAAGGCCAGCTTTAATCAACCATCTAGCTATTCAATTCCCGTACTTCAGTACTGTATTGGAAAACAAAGCTCCTTAGTTTGAAGCATACATAAGTTCAATTGAAATACATATGTTGCATTTATCTAGTGTTTATTAAAGGTAATGCAACATTTGTCAGGAACCTTTAGTCAAGGATGAGGGAAGAGTGCATTATAGAGTGATTGACCTTTTCTTTTTGACATCTCCCCTCTCCTTGCATTTAGTCCTGATTTATTGCCAGGGCCCTTTATCAACAAGTTGCGGAGAAGCAGTTGTCAGCACCACCAAAAAAATTGTTTATCTCCTGTTTGGACTACTGCTAAAATCAGTAACAGGCTGGTTTTCATGGGCAGTTTCACCAGTCACGTGAAACAGAGGAAGTAGCTACCTGTGATTTCAGCTTGCATTAGGTTTAAGGGTTTCAAAATTGGGCATAACTTGAATGGTTGATGCACAGTTACATTGCTCTTGAGAGCCCAGAACCCTTGAAATATGTTTGATGTTTCTAATGCATTTATCCAAGAGTACGTAGAAGAAGATTCACCCAAGTGGAGAAGAGGTACCATTATAGTAAAATGTACTTGTAAATGCCTCCATAAAAGAATAATAGCATATTCCCTTTGATCGGATAATTCTGTCTGTAGTCAGAGATCTTCAGTGAACATAGAATGTGTTGTATTGTCCTCTTAATTAAAAACATGTATTTCTTTCTGTTTAAAAAATTAAATCTTTTCATACAAGTGAAAAACATCAAGGCATTTTTCTTAGCCTCTAATGATTTTTTCCCCCATTATCTTGCATCTAATTGTCATAAGCTAATCTTGGTGGAGCTGAATATGAATGCAGTATAAACATTCAGCTTGCTCAGAAAACTGCAGACTTTAAAACACAAAATGATTGAAAATTGTTTTACTCAATTTTTAGTGCAAAGCTGTTGAATTCAGTGTAGAATCATAGAATGGTTCAGGTTGGAAGGAACCTTAAAGATTATCAAGTTCCAACCCCAATACCATGGGCAGGGACACATCCCACTAGACCAGGTTGCTCAGAGCCCCATCCAGCCTGGCCTTGAACTCTTCCAGGGGTGAGGCAGCCACATCTTCTCTTGCCAACCTGTTCCAGTGTCTCACTACCCTTGTGGTATAGAATTTCTTCCCGATATCTAATCTAAATCTGCCCTCTTTCAGCTTGAAGCCATTACTTCTTTTTTTATTGCTACGTTCCCTGATAAAGAGTCCCTCCCCATCTCTCCTGTAGGCCTCCAGTAACTACTGGAGTAAGGTGTCCCTGAAGCCTTCTCTTCTCCAGGCTGAACAACCCCAACTCTCTCAACTTGTCAGTATGTAACTGGACAAGTAACAAAGTTTTTTACAGAAATTTTAGCACTGCCAAATGGTGATATGTGTGTTGTAATTGTCTGAAGAATAGTAAAAGAGTTTAGGTACTTTCTCTTTGAGATAATCTGATAGTCTGTTGGTGAGTGCGTTGTTTTGTTTCTGTAATAGTGCCTGAACGAGTGAAGATGCTAAAGTGCCATTTACATGTATGGTTACTTTTCCACACTGGAACGTCATAGCTATAAATTGTCTTTTAAAAGAATCTAATGTGAAAACCAGTCTTTTTCTTGGGAAGATTGTTATGATTAGCAAAATAGTTTTGTATGTTATGGCGATAACTGAAATACTAGATATTGATGTAATGACCCTTTTTTTAACACCAGGTTTTTGGAACGGGAACTCTGACATCTTCTCCAGAAGAACCTAGTGTGCAGCTAGCAAGCGCCTACTTACTGCTTCCACACATCCAGAACATCCAGGCATCACACACACTGGTACAGTATACATTTCAAATGGAGATGAAACATAAATCTACTTAGACATGAAGGATTTTTGTCCTCAGGTTGTTGGGATGCAATGAATGTTAACAAAAAGTCCCAAGTACCTGCGACTGCAGGGGAGAGGTTGCAAGATACAGGGATACTGTGATCAGCTGGTGTTCTGGTTTTATGAGACTGTCTTTGGCATTTAAACTGTCCCACTTGTTCATGCCGCGGTGGTGTGCTGTCCTCCCAGTTGTGCTGACAAAAGTATTTGTGAGACCCTTCTCTGGAATAAACTGCAGAAGTATTCTGTCCTGAAAAAAAACCCCAATTTTGTACTATAAACTTGGGGGGGACAGTGGAGAGCTGTTTTGGTTTGTTCTGGCTTTTACTTCAGACCCGTTCCCCATGCCAGTTCACAGCAGGGCTGCACCAGCAGTTTGCCACGGTTACAAAACATGACATGCTGCAAGGATGAGGACAGAAGCTGGGAGTTGGGCTGGAGTGTCCCCTCCTGCCCGTATCATCAGTGCTGAAGATACCAGCTTTGCTTACCTCAGCTTCACTAAAGCAAGGAGCTGTGGAGGATACAGCAGGGTGGACTAACAGGGCGTAACTATTTCAATTGAAAGAAGCTTTAATGACTTCTCTGATTTGGTTGTGGTTGCAGGTATTTTTATAGTCTTCCAGGCCATACAGAACCTATCAAGTGAATAGCTAACTGAGAAAATTGGTCTTTTGAATTTCCTTTTCTACTGTACACAGGTGTTTGTTGGGTTTTTTTTTCAAAAACATATTTGGAATATCTTAGCACATAACAAAATTCAGTCTTTTATCTAAATGTAAACTGCATTGATTGCCTTCACGATGTCTTCTCTTCTACCTGAGAAAAATTCTTAGCTTGGATTGTATTTTTCAGTCTGCTACATATATGTTCACTTATGTGGCACTTAACTCTACCAGAGGATAATGCAACAATTTCCTTCTATTCCTTTATTTTCCTTTGTACTGGTCTCTGTCCTGTAATCACTCAGGTGTGCTTGCTTCTGGGCATGCACAGACTCTTGTGAAGGAACCAAAAATCTTCAGGTTTTGTAATTTGGAGTGCCAGGGGTAGAACTGAGAAGGGCTTTTGGGATGCTGTTCATGATGTGCCTCTGCATCTTGGCACCTGTCTCGATGGGTTGTGGTCAGGTACTGTTTGAAGTTTGGGTGCCCACTCTGCTGCTTTGCAGTTTTGTCTCAATTCCTGAGGTGAAATGTTTTGGGGAGCATTTGAAATTTTCCTCACTGCATAATGAGGAACATTTTCCTGTGCTTTATTTCTCTGGAGTATGAGCTTGAGGTCATGTTTGGCAGTGCTGCATGGTAGCACCTGGCACCAGCCTTGCTGCAGGATGTGAGTTGTGAGAGAGTGTTGACTCAGTTCTCTTAGCTCTGGGTGTAATTTTCCCGTGCCTGGCTATAATTGAGGGATTACTCTTCAGTTCACTGAACGTCACTGATTTGGGCAGAAGTGCTGCAACAGTCGGTTGGGCTCCTCAGCTGTTGGAGGTGATAGACAAGATCTAAGTATTGAAGAGGAGCTTACGGTTTGAGTTTGGGTTCCTTTTAGAAAAATGCTGTTCTACAGATAGCTGCCCTCTCCAGAAGTGCCTCCTTCAATTTCCCCTACTAATATCCTGATCCATATCCCATAAAAATTTGTATGGTTCTGTTTAGTTCAGTTTATATTTTGAGGTCTTTTGTTCTAGGAGCTGTGGAAGGAAGAGAGGTCTATGAGGTTTGAGTGAGTTACGTGTGTGTAAATTTAAGGATATGGAACTATTAAACATGCAGTGTAGATTTATAGTGAAAATGCATTTAAATCAAACCAGTCATACTCACTTAACTGTACACATTTTGCTTTCCTCTGTTAATTTTTAACTGAAGTAAAATACACAGTGTAAGTTCAGGAGAGTGTAAACCTCATTTACGCATCCCTTGTCATCTTGAGATGAATGGGTTTTAACCTTGGGCAACAATGTTTAGTTTGAAAAGCAGAAGGTATCTCTACCTCTGAAGTGCACTGACTGCTTAGAAACCTTTGAGAAAGCTCACTGAGTGCTGCATGGTGAGTGTCTTGTTTTCTGCCTCTCTTGTCTCCTATTTTAAAGGTGGTTGTGTTTAATCTGTTTGCTAATATTGACATCCTCGATCATCAAGGCCAGAAAGGTAACATGATTTAGTCTTATCATGTGCTTGGTGAAATGGCTTCTCAGAACTGCTGGAGGTGTTGTTACCATCACCCCAGATACTTGTTCTTACTCCTTTGGCGGTTGGAAACCTACACCTGACTTCCAATCTGAGGTGCTTTGTGGCCAGTTTATGTTTGTTTGTTAACATCATAGAATCATAGAAACACAAGGTTGGAAAGGACCTACAAGATCATCTAGTCCAACCATCCTCCTATCACCAATACTACCCACTAAGCTACTAAATCATGTGTTGTATCATTAGGTAATAAGACAATGCATTTAGTTTATATAATCCCTCCTGTTTCTGATGCTTTTTCTCAGGAACATTTGTAGGTGGCATCACATCTTTCAGCTTTGCCAAGAGAAAGCACTCTCTCAGTAGTCCATGCTCTGTAGCATCTTCTTCAGTGACAGGCTGTTCATTTCTTAGCCAAACTGGAAACCCCTTTCTGCAGCTTCTCCAGTTTGTAAAAATTCCTTTTGAATGTGAATGGCCAGAATTGTGCATGGGGATATGGATGATATTTTGCCTCTACAGAGTATATATCTTGGAAATATGAGCTATCTCTGGGGATTATAGATGAAAGTTTACCTCTACAGTAGTATTTCCATTGGAAATACAGTATGCGATAAGTTTCTGTTTGCATTTTTTTGTGGATAATGAACTTCCATCGATTTTATGTTTTGTTTTTTTTTTTTTTATCCTTCAATAGGCAAACATATGCAGGCCTTTCTTTTATCTGCATCATTCCCCCCATGATTTTTTAGTAGAAAATCTTGTGATTAATAAGGAAAGAAAAAGAAAGACAAAGTTGCCTTTTCTACTGTTGAATTTCACCTTCCTTCTGTTACTCTGATTTCCAAAGATTCAACTTTTGCAGGGTTCAGGATTGGCGTGCTGTGGCTGTGGTCCTGGATCCAGGATTTCTGGGCTCCTGTCTCACTTGTACAGAGGAAAGAAGAGGCTGTGTCCAATGCTGTGAATTCTTAGTATGTCCACGTGGCCGTTCAGCAGTGGCTAGTTACCACTAAGCCTTAACAGATGGTGGAGCCCATATAGGTCATCTTTGTTTACCCAGCTTCTGGAAGTTGTCTTTGCTTCAGTTACCTGTTTTTTTGACATTGTTTAATATTTGGATGGCACTAACAGGGCAGCTACATCACTGCCTTGTTATGTTCAAAATGCTATACAAACACACTGGAAATGTTAGCGGAGGAGTGACGGGCAGGGTGGAATGTCTTATCGTAGGAGACACAGACATCACTCTGCTGGCTGCCTACAGGAGTTTGGGGTTTATGAACCAACGACATTGGAAATACTGCAAGTGCTGGCAGGAACCCAAGACCCCTTAAGCTATGTTTTGCGCTGGTGGATACAGGATCAGCAAAGGAAATGTATGCAAGCGTGGTGCTTGGGTGTGGAAAAGGAAAGCAGTAGGACAGTAGAGTTTTCTTGGTGTGCCATCCTGATAACTGCCTGCAAAAAAATGATGAAACTCTGCTGAATCATTGTTACAGGGACAGCTTATTAACAGCACTCAGAATGGAAATAACTCTTCAGGGCCAGTGAATGTCCAGGACAGAAAATTTGAAGTATGAGCCCGAGGAAGAAAGGAAGTCTTGTTCAAAGTTTGGGGCTTTTTTTAATTGTACCATAGCCAAACTCCAAGAAGTGGTTTCAACCCTACAGTTCTGATAGTGATGCAAGAATATCTCTGAAAATCTTCTATAGAGCCATGTCTGATTGACAGGGCATCTAAGGCAGAATGAAGAATTTTCCTCCTAAAAGTGACCTCAGGTCTGTGGATGCTTGATGGCTGTTGAGCTGGCCTGTGCCAGACGTCCTGTTGATGGTCTGTCTCTCTTTTGATGAATTATTTCCTAAGTAATCAACTGTTGCACTGTCCCCCCAGTGAGAATCCTAGACCTTTACCAGGAGTGCAGGGCTCTTTGCAGGTCTGATGTTTTTTTTTTTGAAAGAGGCCTCTGTTTCTTTTAAAATTTAAATGTAAGAACTTACCCAAACTGCTAAGAATTCAATTTGTGTGGCTTCTATCAGATCTCTTTCTTCACTTCATATAGATTTTCTGGGTGCTGAGTGTGTGTGTACGTGCAAATATGTACACACACGTGTGTACCTAATACAAAATAGAGCAGCAGGTAATGAAGTGGCAGCGAAGGTACCGCTCTGCAGCGCTCTTTCTAACTTTTACCCTTGTGCTGTGCCTCTCCTTTTCAGTTCTCCTCTGCTGCAAACATATGCTGCGTAACAGCTCTCTGCTCTGATTCATAGGCAGTGATATTTACAATGTAAACGGAGTGCTTGTGCTGCTGGGAGATGTGGACACGGTCCTGGGTTTGTCTTCTTGGAAACTCTGCTTTTGACTGTGTTTTCTTCTCAGATGCTTTATCTTCTCTTTATGGTTAACACAGCCGTCCTAACAGTGTTGTAAGATAGAAAGCATGATAGTTATGCATCTATTGTCTGCTTTAGATAAATGAAAACCCTTTTCCTTTTCTGAAGATAGCTTCACAAAGAGAAATAAAGAATGCCCATAGAAAACAGATCAACATCAAATACAACCCAATAACACTTTTCCCCCTATGTTCATGTTACATTGGCAGCTTCAATTTTAAGGTGCCAGCAGTTTTCCATATAGAGTTATGCAAGGTCAAGAAGTATAAAAAAAAGTTGGAAAAATATAATTTAGCTAATTTTTTAATAAGAGTGTGAGGTCTTAAACTGCTTGGAACTACAATGGCATTGAACAGGCCTATCAACTTCCTTTGTAGGACAATGAAAGCAATATTGTTCTCTCAAGAATTAGTGGAGTGTAAGCATCATGGTTTACCTGACCAGAAGAGGAACCCCCAAGATTGTATAATCTTACTGCCTCGTTAAAATTCCACTAGCAGTCATAGTTAGTAAGTGGTGCATTTTTTGGAATCAAATGGGGTTTTTTCTGCTCTCAACATTTGATGAGGACAAAAGCATTAGTAACAACAAAAGGCGGTGGCAGGGGTTCGCATCCCTGGATTGCTGCGCTGAGGACAGGGTTTGGGTCGCCTCTAACCACCTTTGCAGAGGTTACATCGCCCTCTTGTGTGAAGGCCCAGTCATTTCGGTATGAAATCCGGTTGAATCCGGGATGCCAAATGTATACAGACTTCGTTTTGGCTGTGCTTTTATAAAACTGGACCCCATGAAATGCCACGTATGTGATGAATCTGTGTTCTGTGCCTGTGCATTGGCACCTTTGGAAACCTAAACATGCCAGTACCTCACTCAGATACTTCGTTCACTATCACAAGAGAAACTGGGGGGGTTCCACATCAATGCCGTAATTAGCGCACTGATAGAGTGACAGGTCTCTCATTCTGAATATATATATATATATGTATGTATATGTATTAAATTTAGAATCGAAATACACTGGCTGAGCAGTGCAAGTAGTTTGGCAGTCAAGATTTCTAGATAGCTTTCATGACCTGTACTTGGCTTTCTCTGAGCTTTTGTCTCGTTAGATTTATGAGTGCCTTACAAGCTGGCACAATCGATGTCTTGTCTTGTCTTTTTTTTTTTTTCCCTTTCCAATCAATAAAAAGGCAAAACCCAATATTTTCTGTCTGTCCATTTTGACATGAAGCCTACCTAGCAGGCCATGTCCAAGAAGCATTACGTTCTTGGCCTAGCAACTATATTTCACTATCCAATCAGCAAAGAAAATATACAGAAAACAAGGAAAGAAGCTTTTGTATTTGAAAAAAAAAGGCTCTATTGAATATACTTTATTGGCATATGAAAGTCTATAAGGGTTGCTCATGTTGAAGCTGTATAAATATTTAATTCTTGTGTGTAATACTACTTTGATAAGTAAGTAGGTATTGATGGAGTTCCTGAGAACTGGGGATTGGTTGCTGGGCTACTGTACAAATAATTGTATTTTTAAAAAAATTCCTTGCGTTGCCGTGTCGTGCATATGCTAAACCAGTACTATTATCTTTGTCAGTTGCAGTGTGTGAATCAGATTTATATGATAACATCTTTTGAAGCAACATGCTTGAAGATTTCTGCACTTTTCTTTCTTGCAGGCAGAAACAATGAATGCCAGCCTCTTACATGTTCACCTTGAATGCAGTTTACCTAATGACGCATATCAGCAAGTTAAGGTATGTTTTATTATTATTTTATATCTATTTAAGTTGTCTTATTTTAATCCAAGTTTAGAGGGGCGCTTTACAGAGCTCTAGACGTTTTAGCAGCAGCGCAACTTGCAGCATCTCAGTTTAAAGGAAAATGGTGCTTTTAGCTATCCTTTTATTAAATCGTGCCTGTTGCATAAATGCAATGTCACACGCATCACACTATGACTGTTAGGAAAGGGAGAGATGGAAAAAGACACCCAACACACTCCCAAAAAAACCCCAAGACAACACAACAGGCTAAGTGCTTTAATGTGTAGGTGTTGATGGAGCACAAAAGAGGTAATATTTTTGTAATTTCCTTTCTCCAGAAACATTTCTGTCTCATACTGATGAAGGGGCTGAGAGGCTGCAGCCGGGGGGCTGTCTGGGCCATGTGCTCGGGAACCTTTGAACATGGCCTCTTCGTTGGGCAAAGCTGAGGAGGGGTGAGCTCGTTCACCGAGCAGCCCCTCCAAAAGCTCAGAATGTTCAGGACAGTAGGTCACCTCCTTCTCCTGGGCCGTGCCATCCAGATCTCCTCTTCTTCCCTCTTCCCCAGATGTCCTCACACAGTAAATGGGTGTTGTTTTGCAGTACTGATGGTACTCGTTCGGGTATTTGGTTGGGTCAGGTACACAGGCCTGCCACACTGTGCTCTGTGGCATCTTTCATTCATTAAGTGTGATGAGGCCTAGGCTGCACAGCTCTTTTTCTGTATATTACACACCACTGTGATCCTGTCCAGGTTTACTCCCATGTTTGATTCGTGCGTTGCCTTGAGGAATAAGGCTGGGGACGCACCTGAGCGCTCAAGATGGCACGTCATGCAGCTGCCTGCTTTTTGATGGCAGCTTCCCAAGGGCACACCATCCCTGTGCTTCCATCTCTGCAGTGGCCTCCTCTCCTCCTCTTGGCAGCCATTTGAAGCACTGAGGGTTTCTTTGATGTTGTGTGAGTGGTGAACTGGCATCCCATTCCCACAGATGCTTCACAGCTCTCACTGTGCCTCCTTGGGGCACTTGAGATTATCTGAAGGTGTTTCACTGCCACTTCATGAGAGCACTTCACATGCCAGGGCTGGAGGCTTTCCCCTCCTCCTCCTCCTCCTCCTGAGCAAATTAATTGTCATGGTAGGGCACCAGAGCCCGAGTTTAGTGACCTCCATGGTGTGATGCAGGACAAATTTATGTTATTCACTGTTGATTGTCTAGTTTTGTTTTGCTTGTTGGCTTTAGTTTATTGCGAAATGGTGTCTGCGTCTTCGTAGTTGCTAAGACTCAGCTGTCTTAACAGCAGCCACTACATAGGGAAGGAAATAAGATCCTATTTGTACTTATCTGAAGTATTCTAGCCAGGCAACAGTGTTTTCTATTAAGAATTGTACATGTATGTTTGTTTTTTTAAAATTACTTCAGTGAGAAATGGAGACAAAAAGCACAGGATTTGGAAAAATTAACTATAAACAGACCAGTGAACATGAACTGTCTTCCTACCATTAAGACACATGCATCAGTCTGTTTATGGCACATTTTATTGAAGGCAGAGGAATTAACAAAGGAAACTGTTTTGCAGTCCCTGAGGTGAGACTGACTAAGACAGTTTATAAATTTGCATTCTTTCAAGGTTCAGTGTCCTTTTTAGTTGTTTTTTGTCTTTGTTTTGCTGTGCTATCTGTACCTGCACTGTCTTTGGTTTCTACTGAGATTTTAGCAGAGGTCCTAATTACTCCTGTTTTGCCAGCACATTGGTGCTGGAAACCTTGTCTGTTAGATAATACCTTTGATTAACTTGTCAAGATACCTTGCTGTAATGAATTTTTTTCTGTTCCCTCCCCCACCACACACACACTGTGTCCCCTTGTCTCGCTCCAGAGTTGCTGTTTTATGTCCGATGGCCCAGTGCTGCTAGAAATGAGCTTAACGGTAAGAATGGAAAATGCCCAACAAGATTTTGTGGAGCACAGACAATACTTACTGGAGAATCTTTTTGTAGCTTATGTAGCAATGGAAAAAACGAAGACCTCGGGTAAGTCCTAAATATGACTGTTAATTGTAATAGAACTTGGGTTTATACTTAAGTTGTAATGTGATGTGCTAAGTTGAATGAAATTCAATGACAGCTAAATTTTGTGAGTAAGGGAAAACAAATCAGTTTAGTTAAACGCAGCTTGTCAGCCACGTGCTTTAGGGCAGAGTTACTGCAAGCACACTCTTCTTTATACAGATAATCATTGTGAAGTTGTAAACTGTATCTGTTTCATTCTTTAGTCCCCCATACTTACGCATCTGCTTAAATAGTATGGAAGGATTTCATGCTCCTTTGATGTCTGCAACTGCATTTCTGGTTTGCCATTAATTAAACTAACCATAATAGGCCTGTAAAGGCAGAATGGTTTGTACAGTACTGAGGATAGTGGCTGTTGTGGAAGGTAGGGTAATGAGGTGATACAGATGTGCGCATCGTTTGTTCTTGTCAGATAGAATTCCACAGGCAAAACAATCAAACTCCTTACAGTTTCTTTATGCTACATTTATTGGGTGAACAAATCCTCTAAATCCAGGGGATTTAAAATTATTTATAGAGTTTTGCAGTCTGTTTGAATAGCTTTTTTTAGACATTTCTGCCAGTTTTGCTTTCTGATTAAAGAAGGAACTGCTTAAGAATCCAAATTAAAATAATATTTTTTAACACACTAGTAAAAAAAGAGCATGTTCTTTTTCCCTTTCAAGAAGTTTTGTTCAAGTTCTAGTCACAGAGCAATATATGCTGTTCCCCCTGAGCCTGTTCTGTGATGTGATGTTTACACAGAGCCAAAACTGAAATACCCACTGTAAACCTATTTTCCCTGCCAGTGAGTTGCCAGTGCTTTGTTATGTTGAGTTGTGAATATACGTTTATTCTGACACTGGTAGAGAATTGTTCACATCTGTCCTGTCAAGGGTGCTTGCTGTTAACATTTTCAGTGGTTAAAGTACTAGAAGTATGCTTTTAAGGCTGTTTCCGGTTAAATGTAGTGCAATTCTAAATCCTTGCCGGGTTAGATGTTGGTTATATGAGCCCTTTGGACTTGCTGTCAGTGGGAAGTTCCATGGCTTGCTCCATCAGTACCGATGGTGGCTTTACTGTATGTAACCGCAATGCTTTCTTGCCTTCTGTGTGTATAATGAAATGAGAGACGTGGTCTTGAGGAAAGAATCTAACAAAAGGGAATATGGTGCTGTGCAGGGCACCATAGAGGGAATATGGTGCTCAGTTTAGAGCACACCTGTTGGCACCTAGACTGGGACAGCAGGTAGGAGAGCTCTGCAGAGGGGAACTAGCCAGCTAGAAAGCTTGAAGAGGAGTATGTGCTTTCAACAGCTGTGGGTATGTGGAACATCTGATCACTCAGCATCAACATCTTGAAGCTGGCACACCTGTAGCCGTGCTTTCTTTCAAGCATCTGAGCAAAGTACAGTTTTTATTAGACATTGTGCCTGGTGAATTGAGAGAACGTCCTGTTATGTCAGCCTGCACCTACTGATAAATATATATGTGTGTGTATATATATATATATGTATGCCAGTATAAGCAAGGGCAAGAACTCGGGTCATCTTCCTTCATGGAAGTGTGATAACCATCTGGCATAACAGTCACCCCTTGTTCTGTCCTACTGCTCTTCTTTTGGTCTTTTACATCTTCATAGTGTCCTGTAGATGGGAATATAGCTTTGCTAGTGATAAACCAGTGGTTACCCAATATAGCTGTACCACATTATTGGTCAGTGGAAACTTAGTTATACCCATCTCTTGTTGCTCTAGTCAACAGGTGATAGGACCATTCCTCTTTTAAGCCCAAAAGGCAATAAGCACCGAATCCAGCTTTGCATTGTTGCCTGAGAATGCTTGTTGTTCAAAGCAGGCAAGCCAGGATCTTGCATAGCTCTGTGTGTATACGGAACAGTTTTTACTGGACTCTCTCGTGCTACTGATAGGTTGACCATTAGAATTAGAAAGTTATGGCTGTATCAGCCATCCTTCTTTCCGTCAGCTGTGCCTCCTCTCTCCCTGCCCATAGGAAAGGGGGGAGTTTTGCTCTGTCTGCAGTCTAGGAGATAATGAAGATTCCCTGTTTGATAGTGGCCCTCATGTTTGTGGCCAAAAAACTTGAGTACATTTTTACTCTTTAAAGAAACAATTGCCAACTCAAGATGCAAATAGTTCTCCTTTTTCAAAGGATAGCTGTCACACAATATTTTTAAATTTAAACTGGGATTGCTTCTCATATGAGCATCTTACAATCCTCGGTGAGTTCTTCCTTCCTTGGTGGACTTACCTCAGTGTTTGTTCTTTTGAACAGGTGATTCCTCAGTAGATGTGTACATCATGCATTCTGGGAACAGTCTTGTGCATATACAGGTAATTGTGAGCTTCAGGAAGACATATTCTACGGTGTTGAATTTGATTAGGGAATTAATTAACACTCTGGCTTACTCTCTAATAGCAGATTAATATTGCTGGTGGCAAATATCATGTGTCTGTATTTTTAAATTGTGCCCAGACGTCTAATAGATCTTTTAGATGATGAGTTGTAATTCAGTGATGGATTATTTTTTTAAGATGTAAGATCTGTTAACCTGAATAGAAACCCATGGGTTGATTTAGGAGCTGTGAGAAAATGGCAGATATTGTCTTACACACTTGACAAGAAGATAAGACTAGTACAGGGGTTACAATAATGAAGATAGTACTGATACAAAGATCATTGTGTCTTGTCTTCATGCAGGAAATACGGCAGTTGTCACAAAAAGACACATCACCTGTGGAGTTTGAGCCAGTACTGCTATCTTCATCATCTACTAACTTTACAAAAGTTGCTTCTATTACTTGTAAAGGTACAAGATATGTATACTTATAGATACTATGATTAAACAGGATTTGATTATAATAGGGTAGCTTTTTTCAGCAGATCTCAAGATGAACTTGTCTTGACTTTTTTTTCCTGCTAATGTTTTCCACTGTTTTTGTGTATGTATGCTTCCTCTTGTGCTGATCGAAGGCTCTAAACTATACATATTTCAAAAAGGGGAAGAAAACATTTGCTAAAACGTTAGCTGATTTTACAAAAAGCATAGTTATTGAATATGGTTTTTCAACATCCTTTTATAATTTGTGGTTATTTTTCTGTTTCCAATATATTTGCCAAAGGGCTATTGTTCTTGGGTGGTCATTTTCTATGACACTTCTTGGCAGGATCGTTGAGACGTGCCTGAGACCAGGCGTGTTTGTGGAAGAGCAGAGATTAGCATTTAAGCATTCTTGACTCCGGCTTTTTTCCTATTCTGACCACTAGACTGCAGTGTGTATAGACTTTAAACATTTATGAAACAGGCTGCTTTCTTCATGACCTTGGCACTTGTTTTTCCTAACGAAAAAGGGGAAATAAGAAGAGAAAAGGAGCTATTTTTTAAGTGATTCTTTTTTCAGAACAGTTTTTCATTTATTAAAAGGAGACGGTGCGCACTGATTAGTAAGAATTTAACATGCTGTACTAGTGACACATGGTTAAATCCGTCAGGTTGCTCTTTGCAGCCTTGTGTCCATTTCTCGAAAGTGTGTAACATTCATAAATTCTTCTTAAAGCAAGGTTTGGAACTTCTGAAAATTGGGCCATAAGCAATTAGGTGCTTTGCTCACCTGTGTGAGAACTGGTCCAGAAAACGTTCCCCTTTGTAGTGTTCTTCCAGATTCTCACATGAAAATCATTGCGTGTGTGCTTTCGTTCTGACTGATGCTGTATTCTCTGGTGTGTCTGTTCTTTGCCCAGCTGCATCCTGTGACAGTGGAAGTCCTTATGTTGACAACAAGAAGAATAATCTGTTGGAAGGCACTACAACACTACAAGCCTGTCTTTCCTGTCCTGTCATGGAAGGGTAGGTTGACAGTGGATTTTTGTTTGTTAACATTCACTGATACTATAGGAATATCATACCCTACTTTAAGAGGTGAGGTTAGTTTGCTTTGTCACTGAGTGATTCCAGGGACAATAAAGAGGCTTCTTCCTATTGTTACTGTGTCATTTGCCAAAACAGACCTGTGACATTTTGAGCAATGGTTCTGTACTTTATCCAGGAAGAATTCCAGGAGCCAGTAAAAAAATATGCCTTAACAGCTCATAGCATATAAACATTGCTTGGGGTCTGTGATAGCATTTCCACCATCCTTGTTAATCCAATGCAGAAGGAGAACAGTCACAGAAAAAAAAAAAAGTGAAGTCTTTTCTCCAGTCATCTTTTGCTGGTTTCATCCAAACTACCATACCACAAAGCAGTAGGGAATGTTGTAGGATAGCATAGCAAGGGGGTAGAGTGATTTCCTACCTACTGTTTTCACATTGCTCTTGTCAGTTTTTACTCTGATACTACATGTAAGTATTCCAAAGGAAATAATTTTGTTCTTTAACACCTTAAAAGAGCCTCATTATGCATGAATACTACAGTTATCTTCTCTTGTGTGAACTGCTTACTTGTGCTCAAGGGCAGTTGCAGAGGTATTTATTTCTCTTCTGTATTTATTTACAGATATTTTGACATAGATCCTTCTGCAGCATTGTTTCATATAGAGCCACATCATAATACTTCAGGGTTTTGGTCCATATGGTTTACAAACAATTTTGACTTCAGCATTGAACTGAGTGAAGTCTTCGTAGCCAGAGAAACTGAGAACATCTTAAAGGTAAGCTTTACTTCTGCTTCATACAATGTTTTGCCTTTGGTTTAAGGATATGGTCCTTTGACATACAAAGTAGATTCTCTGAAGAACTCGATGTTCTCAGAGCTGGTTGAAATCAGTTAAAAATAAAGGTAGGTCCTGAAGAGCATACTGTCTCAATGGGCGTTATTCACTGTCTGACTTGTTTCTGTATTGTTTTATTAGCAACTGTTCTTTTATTTGAGTTGCAGCTACAGATGCATCAAATTATAGATCATTGCTCCGTTCGCAGAATTGTTGCATGTGTGTTTGTGCTCTATAGGATTCAGCATTTCTTCATAGGATGTAATGGAAGTCTGTAGTACATAGAGGAGCTTTGAAGTTTAGAAGGCAAAGCCAATAATTTACTCGCACAATTGCTTGATTCAAACCAGACAAATCTGGCTTGTGAACAAGCACATGATGTAGGCGTCTAATTGGCTCTTCGTATATTTAGATAGGAGATTTACATATGTGCACTGTATGGATCAGTTATGGGCACATAAGTGTGTGTAATAACGGCACAAACATGAAGGAAGAGAAAGTTTACATTCTTCAAGATGCTGCTTGCACCAAGAATACTGTACCATTTTTAATGCAGTTGTTGTTTGATTCTTTCTAGATTCTGAACTTTGCTGAACCTCTGACTCTACCTCCAGGCTGCTGGAATGTATTTTCTTTGAAGCTCAGTGTGAAAGACACTGTAACAAATGTGCTTTCTAGTATTTGTTTGGCCACAAATGTGGGAGTAATGTTTGAAATACCTCTGCAGATATACTCGACTGTGTCCAAGGTATCATTTTCAGTTGTGTTGAAAGATTATTATGCACTGCAAACCAAACTGCAGCAGCCTCTTTCTTAGGCTAGAAATCTGCCCCCTGGTCCTGAAAGAAGAACTCAGTACCAGACCACTCTGTGAAAGCATTTTCTAGCTTGAGAAGTTAAGCCCCCAGAGCTGAACAGGGGTGGAGTTACAGTTCTCTAGGAAACCTTAATTGTCTTCTTTGACTCGTCCAAATTAAGCACTGAGAAACTAGAATTTGTCCTGTTGTTCTGTCTATTCAGTTGCAGTTTTTGTTTTGTTTTTCCAGCAGGGAGATCTTCATTTTGAAGCGATTGCCCACTGTGATATTCAGTGTTACTTGGGAAAGTCTGATTCAGGTAGGCTCATCTTGTGTGTTTTTAGGTATCTAATGGTAGCTTTATTGTAGAAAATTCATTTTATGTAGCAGGACTTATAATCAGAGTATTGAGATTGTTCATACAGCACTTATATTTTATGTCTTTTAAAAACATCCACTTTTCTGGGAGTCTATAGATGGCTTTGAGTAATGTGTGCTGAGTACACCGTGCAGTATTTCAGGCCTCTAGTTCTATAGCATGTGTTAAGCTACTGTTATGTCTTGAAACACCTTTTTGGACTCAATGTTTAAGACTCTCCTATAAGTTCTCATCGGTGGTGTGCTGGTCCGTGATTTCTTTAATGTTGAGGTAGAATGATAAAGATGCCAAGTAGCTCAAAGTCATTAGAAGATGTGCCTAATCTGGGTCCAGATCCTGGTAAATCTTTGATGAAAAACAAAGGTTTACCAATATCCTGTCTTTAGCCAGAGTTAAATTTGAAGGCCACCTCTTTATCTGTTTCTCTCAGCAACAGTTTAATGGATTTCTGTAAAAGACCATTTGTCAGGCTTATAAAACAGCATCCTTCATGCTGTATCGTGTGAAACAGAAAGAAGGGGTCTCATTATTTCAGGAAACGAGGAATCTATCTCCAGATACTGTAATACTGTGAGCTGCTTTAAATATGTGGAGGGCATTTACCAAAACAGAGAGTTAAGTATTACATGGACATGAAGAATGTTAAATCTGATTAAAGCTGATTCAGAATAGTGGGGTTTTTTTAAAATCTCTGCTCAGTAAGGAATTTCATTAGGCATCTGGGTGCCATAGACTTTAAATGCTTATGAGTGCTCTCCCGAATGTATTTTCAAGATGATGCTTTCCTAAAATGTATTTTTATATGAGGGTATGAAGAAAGCAATAGTAGTCAGTCAAATGTAAGAAGGAGAAACAGGTGGCTTGAAGAAATACTGATACGTATGCACACTTAGGTATATATCTTAGAAGCAAGTATTTGTTCTTCCTTTGTGGTTTGTGAGTTTTTTTAAAATCTATATAAAGGAACATTGCTGACACAAGTGAGTCCTCATTGGTTACTTTCTTTCCATTCTAATAATACACATAATCAGATATACTGCCTTCTAATTTAGGATACTAGTATTTGTTAAATAGAAAAGTCTAATGCACAAGCCTGAAAATACTGACCTGAAGAACTTTTAGCTGACTTTTAGCAGTCACTGTCAATCTCAATTCGTTACTTTAAACACAAAGGATTGTAAAGTACATGTACTTTGAAAATAAGCCATTTTTGTTTTCTTTCAAAAGAAATTTGCTTTTCTGACTCCATTCTGCTCTGTGAACATGCTTGAGCCAGTATGATTGTAACTTTCTAAAAGACATTAATCTTTAGACTGATGTAAAGCTTTGAAATTTTATCTTAAAAGAAAGTTGAGAAAACTATCAGCACCTCAAAAAGAGAAGCTAAAATGAAAACACCAAAAACTGTGGGATTTGTTTTGCTCCCTGCTGTGCTGATACTATAATTTTGTACCACTACATAGAGAATAGTATATGATGTTAATTCATTATTGGCATCAGTGGACGTCATCTGTGTAAAAACTACTGATAACGTAATGACTTTTCAATGGCCTCCATTTACAAATAGGAACAGTAAAAGATTAGTAGAGCATACAGAGCCTGTACAATACCCTTGATCTTGTTTGCACATAGAATTACTGTGGATTTACTGCTGTGTTTCTTGACACAAATCAGATATGGACAATAATAAATATACCTTCACGTATACTAGCTTTGAAAGGAAAGAGTGGGTTGCCTTTTTTATTTTTGTATCAGAACCCTTTGCAGATACTGATTACTTGTGTTCAGAATTAGATTGATGAAAGAAACAAACGTTATCTCTGTAAAACATGAAAAATCTGTTATCGTTCTAGCAAATCTGCTTTGGCAGAAGAGTCTCTCTCTGGACCATTCTGCCTGGGATGTGGATTCTGAGCTTGCAAGTGATCTTTATGAAAGATGGCAAAAAATAAGACGTGGGGAAGCCTGCAGGTCTGTATAGAATCTGTTGAGGTTCTTAATTCAAGCCAGTGCAGTGTTGTAAGAAAGAATATTTCTGTTCTGAAGTATTCCTAATTAGCATAAACATTTTTGACCTTCCTGCAGTTGTTAGTTATCTTGAAGCACATGGAGTTCCAGACAACCCCAGCTTCCTTTTCATGGCACTGCCAGCTACAAGTAAACCTTTCAGGTGCTTGAACTTTAGAATGTAAATAAATTCTGTTTGTAAGAGCCCCACCACAGCTACCCAGTGTGAAAGCAGTCAAAGCATTTTTTACCAGATTATTTATGGGGTTGTGTGAGTCTTTCATCCACAGGTAGCACAGCAGTCTTTTCAGGATCCAGGGTCTTTGAGTAGCTTTTAAGGTTTTTAGTCCCTGGCCTCATGGGTACTGCCTGCTGGGGACACTGGGAAAGGAAGCAGTCGTCACTGTGTCTGAGCAGTTCCTGTAGCGATGGTGCAACAGCAACATCAGCCCCTTTCCAGAATAGGGAGGTAAAGCTGTAACAACCGCAGTCAAGTTCTTGGTGAAATAGTGGAGGCTGAAGGGATGCACACAACTTACACTGACTCTCTACTAGTAGGTTACAGCTTTATGGGCTTTGTTTTGTGAAGAACATTTTCAAGGAAAGATTAGTTGATTATTGGTCCTGGCAAATCCTTGTTTTGTTTGTTCTTTGTTTGAAAGAAAAAAGAAAATAAAATTCACACAGCTTTCTGTTTTTACCACTGAAGCAGGAGAAATATTTTAGGATCAGCTCGCTTTATTCACCAGAAGAAGCCTGAAGAGGAGTCCTTTGCCTTTTTCTTGCCACGGTTGACTGCGGAGCCTGGCCTTACACTCAACTTCAGTGCCACAGCAGTTAAAAGTAGTATGGTGAGGATGGTTGTTGATACACTTTTTCTGAGTTGATGTATAACTTGTTCAAGTAACAAAGTCTGTGGTTAATATTTGGTGATGCTTAGCAATTTCACACTGCTTGTAAGTCAGTGTTTTGAAGTCTAATTTAAGACACCAGATTGGTATCCCATTGGCTCTTTGGTAAGTTCACTAGCTACCTAGTTGTAATATTTTAATACCAGGAGAGGAATGAAGCAGTGTAGTTCTTAACTAACAATTGCTTCTGGTTGTTATAGCTTTCCTTGCATTATTGTATAAGTCACATGCTTGAGGTAAAACAATAGAACAAGGCACTAGGGGTAGGATGAACTCTCATTAATGATTCATTTGGTTAAGGGATGGCCTTCCTCATGCCACTACTTTGTGAAACAGAAGCATGGAAGACATTTGCAAGAGATAGAATGCTTGGGAGGTCAGCAGAGCAGTGTGTCTTCCAACCATGCTGACAGTTGTTTCTTTCTCATTTGTCAGATTTAGGTCTCTACCCAACCTAGTCTGGGACAGAACCAGTCATACGGAGATCGTTTTCATGCGCACATATTGTGAATTACCTTAATATTCCATTTGTGCCATTTAATTGTCAGTCATTGTAGTAATACTTATAGCCTGCTTGCCCTCAGACTTCTCTCAGAAAGGTTGGCACCTCACTAACTCCACTTTTTGTGGAAGATCTTTGTTAATGTCTACCTGTGTAAATCGATGACATTGTGGTGATGTGTCCAGCTGTTCATGCAGTTTTGTGCACATATGATTATATTGCGTTAAGACAGAAGCCAGGTTGAAGTTCCTTGAAAATGCAGATCATATGACCAGTGCTAAATGTTTTTATCTTGCATTCCTCAAGTATGTAGTTTTTAACTTTTTCTTTTCCTCTCCAAACTCTTCAGGTAAAGTATTTCATATTAAGAAATCCTTCATCCTTCCCAGTTTCGTTGCAGCTGCTGCCTCTTTCTTACTACCCTGATCCACAAGCTTCACTGAGTCTGCTCAACAAATGGTAATGGCTATTAACTATCTGAGGATAGTGTTTTCCCTTTTAAAAATGCCTATTTGCCATGCCTTATGATTGTTGCTTATTCTTGGTTTTAATTTTTTTGTAGTATAACTTAGGTGGAGACAATGTTCTCACCCATTTTGGAAAACATAATCTAAAGTGCCCAACCATTTGTCTGTTTTCCAAATGTGTGGAATCCACATAAAACTGATTTGTGGCGTAATCTGTTAAAATGCAGACCCATATTTCTACTGTATTGCACATCTGTCAAAAATGCAATTGTAAAAATATTCTTTATTTAAGAATAAATGCAAGCATGTGAAAATAAGTCAATGTAGTTCTAACAGACTAGGTTTGAAGTGCTTAATTTTTTGTTTTGGTTTATTTAGGTTCGGCATAAACGTGCAAGCTATTAATTTCACGACCACTGAATTCAGGCTTATGGATGAATGTTCTTACAGGGTAAGATGGCCAATTTTGATAGAAGCGATCTGACACCCTAGAAAAAGCTTTTTCTAGCTACAGTACATTTGACCTGTTCCCAAGTGCTATTTAAAGCAATGTAATAGAGTTTTCTTGATTCTCTATCTGACTTCTATCTTTGCAGTGACCTTTTTTTATTTCAGAGTTTGAGTCTGTTTTGAAAGCAACCATAGGGAGGGAGTGTGCATGTGCCTGTGAGTGTGTGTGTACGTGTTTGTCATGGTTTAGCTCCAGCCAGACCGTGCAGCCGTTCACTCACACACTCTTCCCTAGCAGGATGAGGAGAAAAGAGAGAAAAAGAAAAGGGTTGAGGTGGATGGCTGAAATACAGTTTAACAGGTAAAGCAAAAGCCACACATGCAAGGAAAGAATATCAAGGAATTCAGTCACTACTTCCCATTGGTTCAGCCATGTGCAGGAGAGCAGGGCTCCACCACATGTAATGGTTACTTGGGAAGACAAAATGCCATAGCTCCGAATATTCCTCCCTTCCTCCTTCTTCCCCCAGCTATATATGCTGAGCAAGCATGACATCATATGGTACGAAATATTCCTTTGGTCATATGGGGTCAGCTGTCCCAGCTCTGTCCCCTCCCAACTTCTTGTGACTCTCAGCCTATCCACTAGCGTGGTGGGGTGAGAAGCAGAAAAGGCCTTGACTGTGTAAGCACTGCTCAGCCGTAACTAAACCACTCCTGCATTATCAACACTATTTCCAGTACAAATTCAAAGCATAGCCTCTTACTAGCCACTTTGAAGAGAATTAACTCTACACCAGTCAAAACCAGTAAAGTGTTGAAGAGCCAGCATTTGCGTTCTGTGTTGGGACTTGTATTTAGCCCCAGGCTGACCATAAAGCGTCAGGTTTTTGAGTGGGTGATGTCAGAAGCTAGCTGGTAATCTTTTCAATAGAGGGAAATACCATCCGATAGGTCAAGGGAGGAGAAGGCTGGATTTCTACACCTCACCTCAGCCTCACTGCAACTTCCAGCTTCAGGTTGGAATGTCATGGCTCTCTGTGGTTCCCATTACCACATTTTTGAACACGAATGGCTTGGCTGTGTCACGCCAGTGCTGAGCTGCGGCTATATCCTGAGGTGTTGTGTCACGGGTGACAGAAGCAGAGAAGATGCTGTGGCAGGGAAGGTGGGCGTATTCCGAGGACCAGAGAACTGTCCAGGGTACCCAGAGACTTTTTTCTTTGACTTCTAGTTTGTGCAAAAGCCTGGAATTGACCTATTTTACTCAGCGTTTGGGCACACCGCGGCCGCATCGCGAATGGTCCTGTGTAGATACACGTTTCTGCACGTATGCTGTCAGACCTTAATGAAAGATTAGTACTCATAAAACCAAAAGGCTTTGCTACAATAATCAAGCCTGCCCTTTCCTTTCTGGCAACAGTGGTAAGAGTTGTAAAGCAGAGGAGACAGCAGTTCAATAATTCTAGCCTGTAGACACAGGCTGAAAAAGAGAAGATGGTTCCGCTTTCCGCAGCCCCATACACCATACTCTTGACCAAATGGAAAAATAGTGATAGATCTTTACATCAGTGTGTGTTATACCTGTTTTTCATTAGAAACTTAAAGAGCCTAGGTATGGCTAGGTAGATATTCAGCACTTATGAGACTAATCTTGGCTTGTTAACCAAATCACTAGTTGTTAATATTTACATTTTTTTAATCTGTTATCATTTCCCTAGTCAATTTATATACATTGTTAGGCTCACATTTGAGTACATGTGTATCTTTGTTTGTAGGGAGTGACAGGGTGAAGTTTGCAAACGCCATGCGCAGTTTGCTTATAATAAATATTTACTGTTAAATGCAAGTTCTGAAAGTTTTTGTATTTTTTTTTTTCATAAAGTAGGCTAAGAATAAAAACACTTTGGACTGGAAACAATCAGAAAAGCCACTAGTACAACAGCCATGAATTGAAAAACAGCTGAGCAAGAGGCCGTTTTGTAATGTTTATGGTTGTTTTGACTGCTATAGGTGTCTGATCACTCCTGTCTAAAAGAACACCCCCAGTTCTGGAATACCAAGTTTTAGGACTATTTTCATTTTTTTAATGGGAAAAAGAATAAACATCATTATAAAAAAAAAAAAAACCCAAACAAAAAAACCCAACAACCCCAAAAAAACCCAACGCAAAATTTACATTATTTCCAGACTCAGTGAACTTCTGGTAGTTCTGGTCTTCAGTTAAGGTAGTGGGGAGTTCACTTTGGCTTGTTTCCAGTGACTCAAATGATCAGCGTATTTGCCAACAGTCCCTTTCTCACTTAAATCAAGTTGCAAGTCTTAAGCTGAGGGTATAATGGTTGCCACATTTCCCTGTGCAATCAGTATGCTGTCAGTTCTCATTGTGTTGTGAAGTGTTTCAGGATTCCTTGAATATGAAAGACACTATATAATTTCTTTTCCATCTGAGCAAATACAAGCTGTTTTAAAAAATGAAGTAATACATTCCTCATAATAATAAGTGCAGTAATGTGAACTTTTGCTCAAATAAACAACCTTATCTGATGTTTTATGTTGTCAAATGGAAAGACTTTTGTATAACAAGTTAGTTAGCAGTTGTCGCACCTTGCCAAAAATATCTTACGTGGTGCTAAGTAAAGATGTAGTGCTTTCTTTGAGACCTTTAAACACACACGTTTTCTGTGAATAAGAAGTGCATTTTTGTTTTACAGAATGCACATCAAGAGGATCTCATCAACAAGAAATGCAGTTCTGAGCTGCTTTGGTTAAGTTTACAGCCACTGGAAACCAGAAAAGTTGGTGTAATTTTTACACCAGTTGACTACAGAAGAGTAGCTTCCCTTATTTTAATCAGGTAAGCCAAGTTTAAGTTATAAGTGAGAATCAAACAACTCGATGTGAAAATAAATTTGCCGTATCTCAGAGCACAGACGAATGGTTCCAGAGTGAACCTGTCTGTATTTAGGGGAAACCTCGCCAGGTGTGGCCAGTGATTCTGTTACTGAAACACTGTTCTC
Organism: Nycticryphes semicollaris; assembly: GCA_013400055.1. NCBI lineage: Eukaryota > Metazoa > Chordata > Aves > Charadriiformes > Rostratulidae > Nycticryphes > Nycticryphes semicollaris. Next base: position 42,676 of record VXBJ01003363.1, on the reverse strand, counting down.
TTAGATTGGCACCTAGAGAGCAGAGCCGTGATTTTGCAAACTTCATGTACGTTTCAGTGCCTGATTGTTTGGTTTTTATGTTATGGCAGAAACAACTTGACTGTTCTCGACGTGGTCAAGGTAGAAGGCTTTGGAGCCAAGGAATTGCTTAAAGTAGGGGGAAGGCTACCTGGCGCAGGAGGATCTCTTCGATTCAAGGTGCCAGAAGCTACACTAATGGACTGCAAACGACGTGAGTAAGAAGAAAGAGGTCTCTGATTTTGTAGATGGCTGCTTTACTCCGCTGTGGTACTGATTCGGTACAGTAATGTTAGGTAAACAGAATGTTGAAATAGATACTGGTCATGAGAAGGGTAGATCCCGTTTTCTCAAACCTCTGACTGAGGATAGTTACAAATTCTAGAAATACACTATTGCAAAACAGTCTGTATTAAAATGTTGGTCATTTTTGATTTTTTTTATTAGAATGAAAGTAAAAATAGAAATTTATTTATAAACGTAAGAAAAGAGTTTTTAAGCACTGTAAAATATTTATTTTTTTTTTTTCCTTTTAAGAACTGAAAGACAGCAAGCAAATTCTGTCGATTACGAAGAACTTCAAAGTGGAGAATATTGGGCCTCTTCCTATAACAATTTCTTCAATGAAAATCAATGGTTACAGTTGCCAAGGATATGGATTTGAAGTGTTAGACTGTCAGGAATTTTTCCTGGCTCAAAACTCATCACGAGAGATCAGCATTGTGTAAGCATTGACAAACTTGTTGACAATTAAAATTAAGTGGAAATTTGAAATAATTAATTTCAGTAACAGACTCTCCAATAGTACTCCCGCACACAAAATTTGTTGGGCTTTGAATATAAATTTCATAATCATTTCCCCTTTTCAGTAAAGGTAATACTAATAAATTGATAATATAATAGTGTTTCTTTACGAGATTATTTTTAAAAAGCAGCACACATGTTATTATCAGTGTGTTATGAAGTAATAAATTAAAGCCAAAGATTTGTCACTATAAAAAAGTAAGAAATGCTTTGCCACTGGCCTTTTTGAAATTTGATTGTTATTCTCTAGCTTGTTCCAAGTAGCCTGACCACAATCTAGTCATGTTTTCCTAATGATGCACATAGTCTAAAACTGATTCTTTTAAAAATCCTGTTGATTGAGTCATCGCTTAAATTTGGGTTAATATTAGTGTATTTCACTAACTGTGGTTTTATATACAATAAGTATTGCCTCTCCTGATTGGAAAGGTGAGTTTTATCTTCTGGTGGTGCCCATGGCAGTCAATCAGAGTAATGGTAGGGGTCAGTGAAGTAAGTGGAAGAAGAGACATATCTGATGTTTTCTTCTGCTTTCGCTCTAGTTCTGCCCTTGTTCTAGACCTCCCCTAATACCTGGCCCTTTCTGAAGTAATGCTGCCTGTCTCCTTGGTAGCTGAGCTTTTGGTACAGAGCGTTCTGGTTAACGTGAGTTGATCGTGTGCACCTCCTTGAGAAAAGAAAAATGAGTCACAATAATGAGAGTATTGTGAAGAGTCACAATAAAAGCACATGTTTTACTGCTTGAAGATGACTTCAAAGTCTTACCTTTGTTAGGTGCTAATGCTGTCTGCATAGTCTGAGCAGGCAGTGGTCACTTATATCATTGAACTTCTTTCATATTGTTAAATCAGAAGTTATTTTGTATGTTTTGGAATCAGTGTGTCTTCAGAAAATGAAATTCAGCCCCAAAATGGAAAAATAACACCAGCTCTGTCTGCTTTTCTTGACAGATTCACTCCTGACTTTACATCTTCGTGGGTAATCCGGGAGCTTACGCTGGTGACCGCTGCTGATTTGGAGTTCCGCTTCACACTCAACGTGACTCTTCCTCACCATCTGTTACCGCTGTGTGCAGATGTGGTGCCAGGACCCAGCTGGGAAGAGTCTTTCTGGAGGCTGACTGTCCTCTTCGTAAGGTAATGCCTTCAGGGCCCCTGCATCAGTGTGAATGGGACCTGCCAGTGAAAGACCAGCAAGCCCTTTTGCCTTGGATTAGATTTTTACTGGTGACAGGGCCTCAATCTGTACTGCATCTGTCTCCCGAGAGTCCCATCAGCTGACTGTGACAGCTTGGGTGTTATGCAGTAGATGGTGATAGAGTTGTCAAGCATTTCTTGCTACTCCTCCTGATAAACTGCCGTGTTAAGGCTGCAAATTAAACAGAAACACCCAGTGGATACTCCTCTTGCTACTTACTTCCCTCGCAGTAGAGATGTACATGTAATATATTAGTCACAAATAGAATCAAGCAGACTATTTCTGGAAAATTAACATGAATTTTATTTAGAAAGTTTCAGACAACCAAGTGAGGACCTGCTTTTCCTTCTGCTTCTTTCCTTATTTCATGTGTTGAAAAATATTCGTGTTTGTTATTAGCTTTTGCTAGGCACACTGCTAAACAGGCTTAATCCAGAAAGATGTTTAGGCTTGTGTTAGCTGACTCATTGCTTTCACATGGTAAAGTGCTTTTAGGAGGACAGTACCTTTGTATAACAATTAAAGGTTCTGCTTCTATGCATACTCTTTTTTTTTTTTGTCTCCTTGACTAGCCTTTCACACTGCGCAGTGGGAACTGAATGTTGTGTTTGTCACAGATGATGTCCACTGCTTTCATCACACCAACACTGAATTCCTACAGTCAGTCCTAGCAAGCAGTGAATGTGAATGTCACGGTGATGCATATATGTGCTGGCACATGCCTGACTGAGATCCTGATGCAAACACTGCGGTTCTGCTTGCATTGTTGTTTTGAAACTGAAAGCCGTCAGCTCACAAATGAAGCAGCAATAATGACCATGTTACATGGTTCTAGGTGCAACAGGGGGAGACTACAGGGATCTGGAATTTTTCATTCCATTTTCCTACTGGGAAAATTGATACTGCATGATTGAGAAGATGGTTTGATGAATTAGAAAGATTTTTTTGTTCTGATGAACTTATATTTGGCGCAATTAATACACCAGAAAGAAAGAGGAGCTATTTTGTAGCTTCAGCATTTTATGCCACCGTTTTCTCAAGGGAAAGAGACAGTATTAAATAAATATCAAAGTAGTGACATAGCTGTCATGAATGAATAGGAGGTACTCAGAAGAATGATAGGTATCATACCGTGATGCATTGCCATTGTGTTGCAGTGAGGCTTACTTCTAACTGATCTTCAAGTCAAGTATTAGGTTTTGTAAAATGGATTTTCTTCATTAGATTTTTTTCTTCTTTATAAAGCTCATGACTGAGTTATTTTATTGAGAGAATAACTAGCAAGACCTATAAGGAAAGAAGGAAAAGAAAAGACCATTAGAACTGTTATTTATTTTAAACTGTATTTTGAGTTTCCTTGCCTGTTTTCTTACTTAGAATTTACTAATGAACGATCTGGAAAGTGCATCTTGTTAGAAACTTTTTAACTCTCTCCCTGAATACTCCTGAAAATTGTAGATACCAGTATTTGTTGTTTTCTTTGGCAGTTTGTCCCTGCTCGGAGTGATTCTGATAGCCTTCCAGCAAGCCCAGTATATTCTAGCAGAGTTCATGAAATCAAGACAGAGGCCAAATCCTAGTTCTTCACCGCAGCAGAACAGCAACTCTGTTGACGTAATCAGCTCGGATTCCTACAAGTAAGTTCTTTTGAATTGCTTTTTTTTTTGTACCTTCTTTATTTTGGTTTCTGTATGTTTGTATTTTGACATTGCTGTGGGCAGGTTTAGAGAAGATAGTGTTCCAGGCAACCTATTTCAGAGAGCTTTCAGTGTTGTGGTGTATATTCATCTTCACAAAAGAGAAATGGAGGAACACAAGAATTTATTACTCTTGTACGTTGTCAGTAGTACACAGAGTAAAAGTTGTGTGATTGAAGAAAAGGTTACACTGTGTGTGGCAGCCATGGAAAGAATGGAAAATAGGTTAATGGTCCTCAAATCTGACCCTCTTGGGTGGTCAGTTAGGCGCTTACTGAAGCATTGTAAGTGTGTTTGAAGCCTGAGCACATACTTAAGAGTCTTGCTCAACTCCCACTGGAAACAGAATGCGCTATGATAAATTGAAGACCTAACACAGTTTCACAGCTTGTGAATATGCCCTGCTTTCTTTTCTTACAAAAATATCCCATAAAACAATTCATGATAGCCTCACAGATAAAAACAAATCTCAAATAATTTATTTTTTCTCCAGGGGAAGCTGCAAGACATTTATGGATTCCTATAGTTCCTCAGATAAAGGTAAAGGGAAGGGCTTCCTGTCTGTAGGCTCTTCTTCCAGCCGAAGTCAGAATGCAGCAAAGAGAAGTCCTGCCACCTACAGCCACTCTCAGAAGAAACACAAATGTTCAGTTTACTACAGTAAGCAGAAACCAAACACAGCAGCTGGCAGTGCCATTGCAACTACTGATGACAAACAAAGTCAGATTGCGGAGAACCAAATCTCGGCTCCAAAAGAGGACATTTGCACTGATGTTGTCAGTGAGAACTGGGTAACTCTAAAATATGCAAATGGCATAAATGTTAACAAGAATTTAACTCTTCCAGAAAACTTTCTGGGTAAAGAACAAAGTGCACTGAAAAATACAGTTCTCATTAAAAATACTTCTTCAGAGTGTGATCTGAAGGAAGATCTTCAAACATGTATGTTTCCTAAGGAAACTAACCTTAAAACTTCAGAAAATCTAGTTGAGCTCAAAGAACAGGAGTTCTGTCCTGTGAAGATGTCCAAGAAGCTACCTGAAAGTCACTTGTCCAGAAATTCACCTCAGCAACAGCCAGAACTGCAAGAAATTTCTAGGAAAAATAGTGGTAATTTATTATTTTTTTTAATTCTGTCAGTCAGGATTATTGGGTGAAATCTGTTGAGTTCACCATGATCACGATTTTGTCTTCTGTGTGAGACAAGATGTTGTGTCTGTTCACTATGATTTATTTGTTTACATTCATAAGGAAGTAGCCTGCATTAAAAGTTGAATCATAAATCATAAATCTGCTTTGGTTTACAGATCTCAAGCCTGTGCTCTAGCATTTTAATGGTTAAAATAATTTGTCGTAGATCTGCTTAGAAAACACCAATTGCACTTGTCAAATATTCAGAAACATCCCAATTTGTGATTTTCAGGTCTACTGAAAAGCTGATGCCTGATTTTCAGGGTCACCAAGGAAGCATATTCAATACCGGATATTCAGAACTCCTTTGATAAAACCACCTAAAATAACAAAAGCTGAATATTGTGAGATTACATTTTGTAGGAATCTGCAGATCAACATTTCTCTTAGTAACTGCATAGCTATATATACGTATATGTGTGTGTTTTATTGATTTTTTTTTTTTTTTTAATTGTGGAACTGGCAAGTCTTACCTCTTACCTTTACAACTCAAAATTTTAAGAGCAGCCCAAGAGCGGCTGGGGGAAATCGAGAGCAGGGTAGGAGAATGTGTCCTCTGGAAGCTTGGCAAGTAATGGAATGCTGAAGACTGGCATTTGCTGTAGCTGTGGCAGAGTTTTAGTGAGGGAGCCATCGCAGAGGGATTTCAGGCCCTGCTGTAGTGTGTGGATGTTACCCTGGGCTGGTTGCTTCCTGTTGCGGTGTAGTCTGTGAGGTACAGCAGGTACACACGTGCTGTCTCAGGTAGAGGCAGGGTTAATTTCAGTCATACTTAAAAAAGGCTTCGACGTTCTTCACATGCTTCTAAACTGCAGGGTGCTTCTCGTTCTTTGCTTTGAATTAGGAAATCAGCTATGGGGGCAGAGGGGAAAATAATCAGTAATTATGTCTTAAATGTATTTAGGTGCACAGGAAAGCAACTTTGAGTACAGGCTTTGGAAATCATGGTTGCATGTAACCAGTTGGAAGATACTAGACTTACTTTCCTTGACAGAACTTCCACCTTGAGAGAGTGTTTCAGGAGTACTGACAATTGTATTCAGTGGCAACACAAGGTAACCTGCCAGGTTGTCTGTTAGCACTGGTGGTGTTCTGCACTGTCAGGGATGTGAGTATTTCTGTGTTTGGAGAAGTTTGGTAGGATAACCAAATAGTTACAGACCTGTTTTTATGAAAACAGGGAGTTTTCAAGACCACAGAGGCTTGCACGTTTTATGCTGGAGAGCAATGGAGTGTTTTTTAGAGCTCTGTCAGCCTCCCTTGCCTGGTTTTTCCCCTGGTGTTTCATTCACATGGGCTCCTTTCGCAGTCATCGTGACTGCCTGCTCCAGAGGGGAGAGAGTGGCTGACTCAGATCTAGGATGTTGTAGTTGGTTGTTAGGAAACAAAAAAAAAACATTTGGGTATGCCTTCCCTGTTTGACAAGACCAGTTCAGTGTGATAATTGATACCCTTTCTTGTGCAGAGAGTCTGTAGCAGATCACAGTGAATGTATTGCAGATACCTTAGATCCCCGGAACTGCTGAGAGCTGAAAAATTAATTCTGTCCTGTCCAGTATTGGCAGGGCCCAGGCAGAGGACTGTGACTCAACTGGGCAGCTCAGCTAGTTGTTGAGACTTCCTCTTGTTTTCTTCATTTCTAGGCTTTTGCTACACAAGGATAATTCTTCCATGCGAGCTTCTCAAGAAAATAATGTGGAACCCGTCCTAAAGAAAGGATGACTTTTGTCTTCATAGTGAATATAGAAGGCATTTCAGGGGTGTAGAACACCAAATAAAGGCTGTCCTTATTTTTATCTACCCATTTTAAAAAGCCTCCTCTCCACCCAGCTTGCAGGTTTTTTTCTGTTTGATTTTTAGTCCAGTATTCTCTGGCTTCGGGTTCTACCTTACAGACCCAAGGCTGGATCTTGAATAGCTCAGATTCAGGTTAGATGAGCAGGGCTTGGGTAATTTATGCATCTGCTAGGAGTGGTGTGCCCATGAGCAGGGATCAGTACAGAGCTACGTTTGCAACTGCTGTGGGAATTTTTTGTACAGCGTTACCTTTTGATTTTGAAATTTTCAGCCTCTTCAGCCAAGGGGTTAGTCTCCTAGCGTTTTGGAAAACAGCACAAGTCTGTTTTTAAAGAAGGGTAGAAGATATATGTGGTTCTGATTGGGAGCCCATTCTCATCCCAAACAAACTGATGTTACTGTTTAATCGTAGGGAATAGCCAGCAAGTGCCTCTCAGGAATGAAACAGAAAACTGTGAGACTTTAAAAAAGCAGATCAACCTAAAGCCTTCCACGGAGAAAAAGATTAATAAAGGCCCTAAGGAAGAGACTCCATGCTGTGCAAAAGAGGAGATTACTTCTTCTGAGGTGTGTGTTGTTACCTTTCCACTTCTCAAACTCAAAATGATCTTTTTGTTGTTTATTTATATATGGATACACATATAGTCATGTATGTGCGTATAGGGACTATTATGTACAGCCACAGATCTGAAACACTGCAAATCAGATAAATAAAGAAGTATGCAACTGTGCTGTTCCACATCCATTGCATGCTAATGCTGCTTTATAGAATGATGAACAGTTTTAGTAAAAATCAAAACAGCCCTTGTACTATGATATTGGCTGTATCACAACCAGAGATATTCTTAATTATTGACAGAGCAGGCACAAACATACTGGAGTCTAATGCCAACTATCAGCCACAGTAACGATGTGAGAACACACTCTGGATATGGAGTTGTCCTAGGTGGGCGTATTGACCTTCATTTGTAGATCAGATCTCCAAATTATGGGGCTTTGCATCTGAGAAATTTGCATTTGAGAATACAGAGGGCAGAAGCTCCTTAACAGATTGTGAAGGTGCTGAGAAGGATTATACTTCACCCCTGGTTTCTGAGCACCAGAAACACAGCAGACTGTACCTTTGTTGCAGGCAGCGTAGAACACTTCAAGAACTTCATTGGGTCAGTAGTAAACCCAAGAATTTGGATTGTGTTTGTATCCTGTCTGCTGGATAGGAATCCCAGGGCAAAAAGGTATAAGGAGGAGTTGCTTATTATGCCTGAGGAATACGTATTGGAAAAGACAGGGTCTAATCTTGTTTTGGCAACTGTTGTTAGAAACTTCTTTCCATGTGTGGCTGATGGTGTTCAGTTTGTTTCTTGCATTTTTTAAAATTACTATTATTTGTTGGTTAACTTACCCCATAATTTCCTCAGTTGTAATTCAAATGAATGCCTCCCCACACCCCCTTAGCTGCTGAAGAAAGGGAGGATTTATTGCTGCTGAACTTGCACACAAACTGATCATAAATCTGGCAGATGTTTTTTGTTTTTAGCACATTGGGAATTTTATTGACTGCTTTCCTTTTTCTCTCCCTATTTTTTTTATTTCCCTGGAAATCAGAGCTAGATGCTATAAGGGAGAAAATGCTAACATTGGGAATACAAAAATTTCTTTCTCATCATCTGTTGGTGTCTTGAAGGACAGAGTCTTGGAAAGGCTGGTCAAATTGATGGTTCTGGAAAGAGGATGTGATGTGGAAAAGCACTAAATCATGAAGTAACTATGCATTTGGGTCGGGTCGTTTTGTCCAGAGAAATTTAGCTAGAAAAATCCAACAGAGTTCATTTACTGAGGTAACTGCATTTTGTAATGTATGTATTGTCTCAGCTCATATTTTTACCTTTAGCAAGAAGATGCGTATAGGAAGAAGAAACCTCAGGAGAAGAAGGAAGGAAATGTACCAAATATGAATTGGAATAGAAATAGAACATCTAGAAAAAATAAGAAGAAGAACGTTAATATATCTACAAGGTACGTATCGCCTCACCAAATCATGAAGAAATCCAGAATTGCTATAGTGTTTTCTCAAATTTTCATAGTACATTAGGCAGTATTGCTTTATCTATTTAAATAAACACACTTTAATCCTGGCCTGAGCCTTTATATTTAAGAATGTGCAGTACTAAGTATCACCAGCAAAAAAAAAAAAGAATTTTTCCATTTGTAAATCTGTGTGTGTATAGACACACCCCATTCTGCATAGCAGCGGTCGCTCCCCGTTATAGTCTGGAATTTGCTGTCTCGGAAGCTTGGATGGTTGGATGGTTAGCTTCCTTTCCATTGTGTGCTGTGTGGATAAAACCCAGTCGCGTGTTCCCTTCAGTGAAGAAAGGAAAACAAAATTGTTGAAATGATTCCACCTTCAGGAGAATCATCTGCTATATTGAGTAACTGAAGGAATGTTGTCTCCTAGTAGCTTTGAAAGGAAGAAAAATACATAGAAAAGAGACTGCGTTTTTCCATGATGATTAAAAAGGTTAAAGCATCACTGGGCTCAAAAGAATATCGAGAACACCTTGGGAAGTTAGGGTGGGGTTTTTTCCCCCTGAGGTTTGTTTAAATGGGTTTCTAAAGTCAGCTGTAAACTACTGGGGTTTTTTTTTTTTCATATTTTTTAAATTTAGGTTATTTGGTTTGTTGTTAAAGGATACCAGTTATAAACTGCTGCTAGGATAGAAACACTTATGAGGAGAAAATCCTCCTCCTTCCCCTCCCCCAGCCTTTTGAATTAAGGTCACGATCCCGAAAAGACTTAACAGACTTGATTTTTATTGCAAGTGGTCCTATTGAGGTCAGTGGATTTAACAAGGAGATTGTAAATCTGAAGGGGCTGCTATAACTCTAATTATAAACAAATTATTACTCATTGTGTGGGAAGTCAACACACGTTGATGCACACCTTTGTAGGTAGGAAGGATAAAAGAATGGAAGTGAAACACTGAAATCTGGTGTCTGTTCCTTGAACTGATTCAGCAAGTTGCTACTTTCTGAGTTAAGACGTAACCATTTCCTTCCTGTTGAGACTTGACAGATGGATTTTATTCCTTTGCCCGTAATACTCTCTGATTACAATATTGGATCCAGATATTTCAGTTTTACTAGCAAAAATTTAAGATTACTTCATATGATGCTTTTATTCTAGCTACAATTATGCCAGTGAAATAGGTGTAGAGCACATTTTTCTGTGTATTTAGATCTTTGTACAGATCTTGTAGACTCTGCTTAATTGCTGCAACATCTAATTGCCTTCTGCAAGTGTGTTAGAGAATGGAATTTAACACAGAGATGTCATTTTGCTTCTCCCCCTGAGAAGTAGTAGTCTGGCGGTGGGATGTTGAATTTTAGGAAAGGTTTATTAGGTTTCTGTAAAGTTGGGCAATAAGACTCCTACTAAACTTAGTCCTTGCCCCAAATCCTGCCTCTGTTAGTCGTGTGAGTTGAAGTGTTTAATGCCTGGAAAGGAAAAATGCAGCTGAAATGTTAACATGCAAACATGTTTCTTTGGGTGTGGTTGTATTAGGGTCCCTGAGCAGAGTGAGTTGAAGCATATGTGCAGTGAATTTGAAAGGCCGGATCTGAGAGCGAATATTGGAATAAGAGCCTGGTGTCCTCAGGGTAATGGGGAAAATTGTAAAGCAGACCAAAAAGCTGGGAACTTGTCTATACAGGGAGAAACAGGTACGCAATCTTAATTGTCTTAAATGGGGGGGTGGGAAATGTAATGTGGTTTCTGTGGCAGTAAAGCTGTATTCCTTCCTTGAGAGACTTGTGCTTCCTTTCCTTTTCTACCCTGACATGAAGATGACAGGACTGGCATGGTGCAATGCCTGAAGCAATACCTGCTCACTTCTGAAGGGCTCTGCATGCTTTCACTGCGGGGTTGGTTGGTGGTGCAAATTAGAAGATGAATCAGTCTGAAGCCATAATTCATCAGTCCCAGGTTAAGGACTGACACTCAGCTTGTGTGTTCAAATTAAAGCTGGTATTAACCAGTATTGCAAAGGCCACCTTTAGAATAGGTAGGCCATTTTAAAAAATCACCACTAGCTTTGGTACCTCCTTTCTGCCTTTCCATCAGGATTTCAATCAGCTGTTTCCCGGGAAGAGCAGGGCTGGGGAAAGTGTCAATGCTTATAGGATTGTCCTTTGCCTCCCTCATGAGATAATAAGAAAGGAGAATCTGTCACGTACAAATTCACTACTTGCAACATTTGTCATTGCTTTGAGTATGTATGTTCCTACAGCCAGGATGTGTTCTGTGTTTAAAATATTAACTATGTATTTCAAAGAACAGTATAGGCTTGCGATTTCAAACTATTGCCTCAAACTGCACTGTACCGTGACTTGCATTCATTGCACTGGGAATGTCGTGTAGGTCATATGCTCCTCATGGTAGGGGCTAGAACATTTATCTTGAAGCTATCATTAATTTTCTGTCCTATTGTCAAGAACTTTAGAAAATCCATGTTAAATTCACATTTCAGATGACTTTTCACTGAATCTTCAGCTGAAAGACTTTCTTACATGTTTTGTGTTGTTTTGGTTTTGCAACTTCTTTAGAAAGCTTTTATCAACGGTCCAAAAAGAAATGTTTGGAGAAGTTTTGTTCTGATTCAAGCTCAGACTGTGGAAGTTCATCAGGAAGCGTTCGTGCCAGTCGTGGGAGTTGGGGTAGCTGGAGCAGTACCAGCAGTTCGGACGGAGATAAAAAGCCCATGATTACTGCCAGGCATTTTCTTCCATCCAGTAAGTTCTGTAAATATCACTTCTGCACCATAGTGGGCAAAGTTTTGGCCTTCCTTCTGACTGGAAAGGGGCACTGTGGCACAGGGCATGTAAATTACCTTTTTATAGGTGAGGACACCTCTCAGAAACACAAGCAGTGATTTAAAGAACTTGGTATTTGAAAAAAAGTACCAGAGGTTTTGTGGAGATGGTGATGAGCTGTCAGGCTGCACTGAGGAAGCTGCTCAGCTGAATTGGGTTTTATGGAAAGATGGAAAAACTCGGAGTCAAAGCAATTTCTTCCTTTGAATTTATGTGACATCACATTATTCTCACAAAAATACAATGTTTTTGTTGGAGTTATTTAAGAAAACGCACATTTGAGGAATGTGTGAAAGCAGGTCAGATCTGAGGATGCTGAGATTGGATGGCAGCATTCAAAGCATCTGTAGCCAGGAGACCTGAGCCACTTGACTATGTGAGAAATGGGAACTGTGGTTCATTACTGCACTTTTTTGAATGCCTGAATATCATTAAAATATTTGAAAGCCTAAACCCTGTCACCACTATCACTATCCGGATTGATGTAGCACTAGAAGTAAATTTTAAAGAAAGTGCTGAAGTGACACAAGTAAAACCAGCTTTGAGTACCTGAAAAAAGCTGTTTAGAATAATTTTAAATTGTGCATGTACTTACACATGTGTTTGTGTATGTATAAAACTTTACATTACCAAAGAATACAGTTCGTGTTATATCTGAAACTGTGATGTAACAGGTAATTAATTGTGTGCACATTACTTTTGTTTGTTCAAATGGTAATGCCTCTTAAAAAAAAAAAAAAGTAATTTCAAATTAAAAATTTAATTAGTAGTAAGAAGGAACCTCTCCACCAAGTGTCTCCACCAAGTCATTTAAGACCACGTGGAAGTAGAAAGAAAACTTGGTTAACACTATTGATGAGTCTATTTGTGCATATGTGTATTCTGTGCATACTTCGTTTTTTTTAGGATCTTTGATTTTCACAGTCATTCTTTTCTTTAGGAGAGAGTATTTCACAAAATGATTTTCCATCTGAAACTCCTATCACTTTAAATCTGTCTCATAACATCTGCAATACCAGGTAAAAAATTTGAATCTACACCTGTAAGACATTAAAGAAACACCACCAACTTGAAATCTTGTCTCATTTTGATAAATTATACCTACCTGCTATCTTGCCATTTTTTGTGATCATTTAACTGTACTTTCTTGTTGGAAGAAAGAGAATCTTTTTCAGTAGGTGAAAAGATATATGCAAAATGGATTATGCTGGGGAAATGCGATAAATGCTTCCAAATGTAAAATAGATTTTGGGGAAAAGGGAAATTGTTTTTCCCCTCTCATTTCTTCCAGATCTTAGCAACTTACTACATTTCCATTAGCACTTAGTTATATTAAAGTAATAATGTTTTTTGTAAAAAAGGTGGGAGTGAGACTTTCAAGTTGATGCTATTCTTTTAATGGGAATAATGTTCTCCTAGGATATACAGCATGAAAATTGATTCTCCTCTCCCCCACATTCCTTTCTACCTCTTTGCTGTAGTAGAGATAGCAGCTACAATTCTTCTTACTACAAGTCCTCATTTCACTTCTCATTCACGACTCTGTTTTCACTAGCGGAAATAATTTAATCCTTTTCCTCTGGGATTCTGGTGCTTGAAAATGTCCCCTTTTCCACTGATACTGACTAGTTTCTTTGGGCTTTAACAAGTATGAAATTGATGCTCAAGTGCGCCTGTGTGTCTCTGTGCTCGTAAAAGTAAACTTGCCTGAAAGCTGTTGGGAGCATTGTGAGAGATCCTACCCATCTTCATGGACTATAGGTTGTTTTCCAGTTTTAGAGAAGAGTTTTTGAATTAATTTGCAAAAGGTTAATACTTGGATAACATACGTGAGGCCATTAAGATGTATGAATTTTATTCATTTTGCATGTGTAATAACTTAGCTGGCTTTTAATTGGGGAAAAAAATCTGTTAAAAAATTGCACAGGGGTAATTCAAAATAAGAAAAAATCAGGAAATAAAGGGGGAAAGCAGTAGGATCTGTGATGTTGATTAGAATGTTTTCTTCATCTGTATATTCCTTTGAAATTATTTGGAGTATGAAACGTAACAGTGTCTAGACTTGAAAAATTAAATTTTCTTTTCATTCAGCAGAGACATGAACAGCATCCCCCAGTATCCTGAAACCTTGTGTCCCAATTTCACTGACATAGCTGCAGATCCTGACAAAAATAAAGGTTGGTAACTTTATTAACAACTGAAGCTGGTTTTTGCAAACTTTGTCAAGCAGCTTCAGTGATGTTGCTCCTGACGCTTGTACGCACCAACTTAGTAGCCATGTTGTTAATAGAACTTGACTTAGTTCTAAACAAGTTAAGAGCAAAGTTATCAAAGCTTATAACCTTGGCTTTTTTTCCTGGATCTTCTCTATGTGAAGACAGTATTTAGCTTTCAACTCATGTTTTAGGTATTCTTCGTCCTCTTGCTTTGCACAGGTTTATGTCCAAAAGTAATGCAGCTGGTAGATAAAGAGCACTGGTTGCTGAGTTCGAATGAAGCTCAGCATCGAATCAGATATGGCCAGATTTTTCTCTAGATTTCCATGGTTGTGGCTTGCTGTCTTTGAAACCAGTAACGAATGAGGTTGGGTTGGGCTGTTAAAACTCTTTTGAGTTTTCATTCTTTATGTCTCAAAGGGAAGTAATTTTAACGTGTTGAGTGGGATTCATAAAAGCAACAGGGTACATGGCGAGGTGGAGTTTGAAAGCTGGTTAGGACACATGGGTTTTTAGGCAGCAGAACTGCCTGCTTGTGGCTGTCCCTTCCGCTGTAGGTTTAACCTGTGTCTGGTAGGATAGAAATGCTGATTAAACTTTTTCTGCAATAGCAATATTAATAATATGTATTGTGGGAACTAATGAAATAGAGGTAACTTTGCAACCATTGTTTTATGGGGATTGCTAATTTGATTTTTTTCATTCCTCCAGCTGCCTGTTCTCACAGAGTTGGTAGGAACCGAGTATCTGTGGGCAGTCAGGACACTCAATCGGTAGAGAGCAGCACAATGAATATCTGCCCTAGGGAATAAATACAGCCATAACGAGTTCACATATTGTTTGGTTGTGAATGGCTCTAGTCTATTAAAAACCCAGCCCTGTTCCCACTCCATTCGTGTGGTTGCACTTCAGAGATGGCTGCTGACTGATGGATGGGGGCAAGGAGGAGGCTGGTGGGGCTCACATCCCTGCTGTCCATCCTGCTGTGAGGAAGGGTGCCACCTTGGCGCTGGTGCTGGTGACTTAAGGACTCTGTAGGAATATGTTGCCATGTTTTGTCAAATTTGAACTTCTAAGTTAAAGTCTTTTTATATACATTTTTTAACAAATAGAAATTTTCCGGTTTGTTTGAAGGTGGATGTTCATCACGAAAAGAAAAAAGATTGGTTAGTAACTCTGGACCTTTTATCTAGCATACAGCCATTATTGTCAATCTGAGAATAAAGTGTCACTGTGACATTCAGAGTTTGTGGAACCTCCTCCTTGTTCTGCATTTCATTCCATTTTTCCCTTTTTTTAGGTCTTTACCCAACAGGAGACTTGTGGCCTGCCCAGCCAGTCTGCCTGACAAACAGTTTAAACTACAACCTTGAGAACAATATTCCGTGCATGATCCAAGAAACCCCCTCTGTCCACAACAGGCAAGTTGTGTTTTATGTAAACAGTATGGATAATGCTTTGTTTGGGTTTCTGCGAAGCAGAGGTCTGCAATTGAGCTTATCTTAAATTAATTATAAGAAAAGGTGATAGTTAAAGTAAAATTCTTGCTGTCACTTCAATCTTAGTTCTAATTGTTTATGCCCTTCCATTAGTACTTCTCAATCAGTTTTGCTAAGACAAACTGGTGTTCCTGCTCATATGTAGATATTCCGAAACTTCTTTCGAATTTAATTAAATACTTTTAGGAAAGCTTTTAATTTTGCACTTGTTTTGCATGGCCAGGCAGAGGGCTTGGCTTTTAGGTTTTTTTTCCTCTTGTTAAATACATAGATTCCATGTATGTGTTATCCACTGTATACTCCTATTACATAACATGAAGAGAGATTGTTAAATAAAGGCAAATAATCCAGTTTGAAGGTGGTGTAAGGATAAAAATTGACCTGTTTGAGGCTCTGTGTAAATTTGGGTCAATCTTCCTGTAGCAGTGAACTCGAATAATTCTGGTACTTCAGACACTGCAAGCAGTGTTAGTGAAAGATGCACCACAGACTACTGAGAAGAAACACTCTGCCGCCACATTGCAGTGAAATACGTCTAGTTCTTCATGTCTTGTCCTGTGTTATACAACTGAAATGACAGAGTGGTAACACAGAAATCCCCCAGGGATGGTCTTGTGATCCCAACCTGGCTGCCAGCCTCGGTTCTAACTGGTGTGTCAACAACCTGCAGCCCTAGTGATCAGGAGCAATTGCTAGTGCTCTATCCAGCTCTGAAGTCGAATGAAATACACGGTGATTTGTGGCAGACTCTGTATTATGCTACTTTGCTTTCATATCCCCATCTCAATTTGGACTTTATATGCAAAATTTCATGTAATTATTTATTCATGTGTAGTAGTGGTAACTTAGAACTTCGTGCCTGAATAGTAAAACTGAATTAGCACAACGTGATGTGAAATCTTTTTATATTCCCATCTTGTCCAGATTGGATCCAGACTTGGACTTCTTCAAGTTCTGTGCATAGCACGGCTTGTTTCACTTCTGATACATCTTTAAGAATTACTTTTGGAAAGTCTTCTTGAAATTCTGAAATTATTTTAATTAAAACAAGTCTAATCCCTACAAATTAATATTTGGTTTAGAAAACATACTCTTTGTCAGGACTCTAACGTGTGTGGTAGGGACAGTAGAAATGTCTGTTTTAATTGCTATTCTCAAGCACTCAAATACTTGGAAATGCATTACATTTTCTTCTGTTTCAGATCACGTTATGTCACTTTCCATTTACTGTTTCCATGGTTGTGGGAAAGAAGTACAATTATTCTCTTTTTACAGAGGAAAAAGTTGAACCCAGTTAGGTGTTACAGGACTACGGGAGCTGCCATTACAACTTGTTCATCCTCTCAGAGGAAAAAGAGCTCAGTGAGAGAATCACTGTGATTACGTAGTGGCACAGAGCAGATACTGGCAGAATTGGCAAGCAGAATGTGCAAAGCCTCATCCCTGGTTACAGGCATTTTGCATCCAGCAGCTTTACATTAAATAAGTATTTCTAAATAATTTTCAGAAGTTCTGTGAGAAGTTCTGACAGCAGATTTTTACTTTTTTTTCCCCTTGGGACAGCTTCATTGACTGGAATGCAGCTTGTGACAGCCAGTTTTCCAACATGTATTGTCCACTAGAGATGAATGAATATGGTGCTTTCCCAGAAGGTAAGATGAACTAAAGCTTATGAATTATCACTGAGTGTGTTTTTTTCTCTCACCTTGTGTAGAACAAAAGGCTGAGCTTGTCTATAAACATCTGGGCGTTCGTTGCTTAAGCGGACTTTACAGTTTCCAGCTGACTGGATGCTCTGTAGTAATAAACAATGTCTGCATGTGGCAGATGAGAAGACTGGTCTTCGTATGGAGTTATTAAGTCTGAAAAGTCAGTATACAGGACTCTGTCTGAAAGGGAGTAGAAAGAAATGCTCGTGACCACAGTATTACCCAAATCTTTTTGCACTATTTTCTTTGTTTCCCCTCTGGCAGGTTTCTGCCTTCCAGTGTGTGAAACAGAAGGCCTCTTGTGACCAATTACCTTTCCAGGCTAGAGTTTCTTGGCTTGGGAAGCACACTGGCAGCAACCTAAATTTCTTTAGCATTACCTAAGCAATAATTAAAGGTCAGGCTACAGTATCACAGGCAGCACGGTGATCCCTCGGGTGCTTAGAGCTGAGGCCTGTTGGCAGTGAAGCCTGGGCAGGCTCTGCCATGCACATTCTGCGGCTAATAAAGACGCTGTTCTCCAGTAGAGAGATTGCCAAATCTTTATCCCGTCCTCCTGATAGCAATTTGTTAGTGAGTCTCTAATACAGAATGGTAGTCTTGTTAATAGAAATTGCTACGCTTCACTGCTGTGCTGCCCTGAAGGTGCTTGAAGTCACTTGAAGGCTTAGGCCGGTTCCAGCCTGGCTCAGATCAAGAACATTCAATGTTCCTCCAAAGAAACGTTAGTAGTGTTTGTAATGCAAAAGCCTTACTTTGTCTTCCTGCTTTTATGAACTGCAGAAAACATGAACTACCCCAGTGGCTTCCCGGGTACTGCAGCGGTGCAGAACACAGCCTTCATTGACCAGAACTGTCCCTCCACCTGGAACGCACCTCCTAACATGCCACCTACCTGGGAGCCTGCCAGTTACGTCAACTCCACAGTGAGTATGGTCCTGCCGAGGCACTGCCTTGGTGTGCCACTTCCCGATGTCTTTCCCCTGCCTGTTGCTGGTGTGTTCTTCATCAATCTTTTAAGTAGCCTGATGGGTTTGAATGCTGGCATTGGTAGTGTGGCTTTGTCCCAGTCGTTGGTCGAGGTTCTTACTGGACCTTGTCTGTGAAATATTAAGACGGATCCTTTTGCCTGAAAATTGACTAAAATCATCTTACATATGGAAAAACATTTTGGACTCGCGTAGTCTACTGGGACTTTTTCCCTATCAAAATCAGCCTTTCCAGATGAGGGTAAAACACAAAAAGTGCTGACAGCAAAACCCAAAGAGATTTGGAAATTGTAGAGCTGAATGGACAGCTGCTCTCAGTGACTTCGACAGGTTTTTTTTTTGTTTGGAAATCCAAGTGATTTAAGCTGGATTTGTGCAGATTTCTGAATGCTGACTTTGAGCTGTTACGCTCTAGACTAGCCATGTTTATGTCATCTCATAGTGCAATGTAGTGACTTCAGTTCAAGGTGGTCTTTAATTGTAACCACCTTCTCTTCTGCTCATATTTCAAAATCCTCTATTTTAGAATTCTTTTTTTTTTTCTTATTTACAATAGGTTTATTTGGAATAAAATAACCAAATAAAGCAAGAAATATTTCCAACTGCAAAAGTGAAAATTCTGCTGTCTTAAAAAAGTGGCAAAGCTGAGAGAAGACTGTTTCCTAAAATAAATGTGGCTTTATTTCATATTTTATTCAGGAATGCCAGGAAACACAGAAGGTAGAGATTGGAAAATGCATTAGATAATTCAGTTCATTTCCCTGGCGAGCTTTTCCCCACAATACATTTCAGTGTTTCATTCAGTTTTAAAAGTCCCAAGACTTCCATGACCTTCTCCGAGAGACTTCCTCGCAGACTAACACATCTTGCCCTCCAGGAGGTTCTTTATAAGCGTTCGAAATTTTCTAGCTAAATTCCCTAGCTCCCAATTATAGTCTCTTTTCCATACTGAATATCCCTCTCTGCTCCCGGTGTGCACACTCTTCCAGTGCTGACACATACTTCAACCTTTTTCTTGTCATTTCTTAGGCGTCCTTCTCTATTAACGCTCCAAACGTGCGGGGTGCTCTTCACGTGTCTTCCATCTCTCCCTCGTTTTCCTTAACAGCCCGACGAGAGCTGAGTATTGTGTTCCTGTTACAGGAACATCGGTGCCGTGCAGGAAGGAGCTCATATGGCTTCATTTAGCAAAGTGCTTTTGCACACACTCACTAATTCCGCTGGACTATTCTCAGCAGCCATATTGCTTTGTGACCTGGTGTGCGATTCTCGACTCCTGCGTTATCCTAAGTTCTCTGCATAAACGCTGCTTCCTCCCATTTAGTACTACATTTCCACGTTTTCTTTGGCAAATGGTCCATTTTGCAGTTTCCCATGATAATTTTATGTCGCCCTACAGCCCTACCTCTCAAGTACCCGAAGCTTGTCTCCCATGTCTGGACTTTTTGGTTCCATCTGGGCACCTCAGAGTGATGTTTATGAAAGCTGCTGCCCCGTCAATGCCACCACCCAACACTCGACCCACGTGGAGAACCAGGCAGTGATGTGTAAGCAGGAATACTATCCGAGGTTTAACCCCTTCCGTGCCTACGTGAACTTGGACATATGGACTACAGCAGCCAATCGAAATGCAAATTTCCCACTTTCGAGGGACTCGGGTTACTGTGGAAACGTGTGAAAGGAATTTGATTTAAAAATGTGAATAAAGATGCTTGCAATTTTGATTACTAGAGTAAGCTGGTTGTTGACTAGATTACAATGTTGGTGGATATTTTGGCACTTTTATATTGAAAATAAATTTTTTTTTTACTGAAGTCTGAGCATTCAGTGCATTTTCAAAAGCAAAGCATCTGCAGGATGCTGTTATTGTCAGGTGAAGGCTATAAATGTAAAGCCCAAATTTCCTCAAGAGTAAGGACAGAATCAGGTTCTTAAAGTGATCCACGAACCTGTACTGCACGCGTTTCTTCTGAGGTTTACATTCTGTGGTATAAACCTAGGAGTGGGTTTAGCTTTGGTAGGGACAAACTTCTATGCATAAGTAGTCGCATCTGTGCCAAACAAGCAGTGACACTTGGGGACCTACCTCTTTGTGTGGATCAGAGGTTTTCCAAGTGGTGCCGCTTCTCCTGCTGACAGTTGTTTGTGGGCGTAAACTTCTGGCAGTAGAAAAGAGGCTGAATCGTGGCTTGTTTATCTGGCTTGGGAAGGCAGGCTGTCACTTGGACGATGTGACGCTTGTGCAGTGCGGGTGAGTGGGCGTTTCAGGAGCTTTTATTGTGAGCGACTCCTGACATTTCGTGTTTATATTTTTAGCCTTCATGTTGCAATAGCATTTTCAGTGCATTTAATTGCCCTTGTTTAAAATGCCAAAGCTTGGACTGGAACAGATATTTCTTTGAGAGCCAAGTTCACGCCACTTTCTAAAATAGAACAGCATTGTGTTAGCTCGTGTCATGAGACTGAATCCTTGGGGTGGGAAAGGCAACCATGGAAGTGTGAGACCCAGTTTGAGGCTGAATCTTTTGTTCTGGCAAGCTTCTTGTCTCTGCTGACCGGTCCCGTAGAGCACTTAGTCCTGGTGTGGCAGAGCAAGTCTGGGCATCTTTGCTCCTGGGTGCCAGAAAAAGGGGAAGGCATCCCTGAGATTGAGAGATGTCCTCAACAACCGGACTTGTTAAACCTGGATGAAGAGTGAAGAGCGACCCAGTAGCAGCTGCTTGAAGGAGAGCTACAAAAACGGCATAACCAAAGCCTGTGTGGTGGCTACACGCATTGGGGCAAGTGGCAGCAGTCACAGGTTGCCACATGGGAGGTTCAGGTTGAATATAAGTGACTTTCCTCAGAGGGTGGTGCTGCAGGAGAATGGGTTGCCGTGAGAGGTGGACAGATCTCTGTGCTTGGAGGTGTTCATGGCACAGATGAACGAAGCCGCATGTGACCTGCTGTGGTGGTGATGGTGGCAGCCCTGTGACCTGCTGTGGTGGTGATGGTGGCAGCCCTGCTCCCTGTGGGAGGTTGGACTAGGGACCACCAAGGTCACAGGGTTCTGTGAACTTGAGCAAGTTCCTTACTTCTTGCTACTTTTTATTGTTTTCCTCTTGCCCCTCGAACTCAGACTGACTGGAAGACAGGAATTCTGTTTGACAAGGAAATGTTGAGACTCTAATGTTTGTTTTTATTTGAAGGCAGAGCAGAAAAGTCTGACAGCCAGCATGCAAGGCTACTCGGCTCCCAGACCTAAATTCTGGCCCTGCCAGTCTCACCTTGCTGCTGAGCTATTTGACCAGCTCCTTTGACTTGCTGGTTTCAGCCAGAAACACCATCCCATGTCTCAAAATGTTTCACTAGAAACTGGGTGTTTCTGCAAACAGTTTATTTCAGTAAATCAACACTTGCTGTAACAAGAGCTTTGTTGGAAGACACCCTGCTGGCTGTGTTTTCCCGTGATCGCCTTGGCTCAGAAAGAGGTAGCAGCCACGTTTGCCTGCTTTGTCTGCTCGCGTGGAAGGTGCTGCTAAAGCCTTCCTTTGGTTTCTGTGTCAGAAAATTGGGATCATCACTGGAGGCTTTTCAAAACTGTGGAGTTTTAATGGCTTGATCAGGAATCCAGTACCTGGAGTCTGGCTGCTTTCCACGATGCGTCATTCTGGGCAGGAATCTGGCTCCGGAGTTTAATGGTAATCGCTTGTGATTCTAAAGGAAAGTTCACACGTTCGTATGAACTTTGATGTTCCTGAAATCAGTACTAAGTCACGAGAAGTAGTCGTAGCTGCTGACACGCTTTCTGTGCACTTCTTGCCTGTGGCAGGAGACTTTGGGAGGCACAGAGTGGGAGGGCAAACAAAATGAATACGGATTAAAAAAGGCAGTGCTCATTTGGTTTGAAATGCAATGAAGTTCTTTATTCCATGGATAATGTTGCTCGTTGTATAGCATGTTCATTGAATTTTGGACACAAGGATTGGCACAGGAGAAAAGAGAGGACGTGCAAAGCTGTGCTCACATTAGTTTACCCAGCTCATTCTGTTAATTGTTTTAAGGAGATCTGTATTTTCCATGCACTGCAGGGAAGCTTTTCCTCAAGTACCAGTGTAAGGAGATGCTTTTCTTAGGTCTACAACAAACTGCAACAACAACAAAACCCGACAGAGTTCTGATCAGCACCGGATCCCTGTTGTAACCTGTATGTTCTAAGACAGAATAATTCACTGAAAAAGAGAGAAAAAAACCCATGCAATTAACCAAGCAAAGACACTGGAGAGTTCAGGGAGAGCAAAAAAAGTTAGAAGTGTTTGGAAAAGAGGACCTCTATGAAAAATTTGGTCAGTTAAAGTGCCAGCAAAAGACAAGGGAAATGAGCCACAAAAAACTTGAGAAATATTGCTAAGAAAGAAAACAGTCGTTCTCTTTAATCAAACCAGAACAGATCAAGAACTAATTCCCCTGGGAGCTTTGTAGTATTAGGCAAAGTATTTCATATAACTTTTCATAACAATAACTAAGGAATGTAACAAGCTCATTAAGGTTACCAGGGATAATTGCTGCCATCAGGAGACATCTGTAGCCTAATTAGCAATCAGCTGAATGCAAGTGGATTTGGGCTCAGTTAAAAATCATTCCTCCTGCAGTAAAGGGGAAGATGAAGTAATTCCACTACAAATTTCTTTGTACCAAGATGACTGTAATCCTACTAGAGTGAAACTGGAGAGGTTGCTCTAAAGACATCTTGTCATGAGCAAAATAATTCCCTATTTCTTCCCCTGTGCCAGGAATGCCTTGGAGCAGGATCGGGAGCTTCACTGATCTCTCTGAAACTGGTGCTGTTTTTTTTGAGAAACTTCAGCAAAATAAATTCTCCATTAACCCAAGAAGTGGTTAAGATTGCAAAGGAAAAAAAAAAAAAGGCAGTATAAAAGCAGAAAAACTTGCACAGTTCACTAGCAGGGCTGGTGATGGAGCCAGGGGGAGGGAGGGAAAGTCACGGACATTTGCAATGCTTGGTGTTGATTTCTATCCTGGTGCAAACCCTACATCAACTTGGGACATTCAGGGTCTTGCTGAGAAGGGACATGGGAGAAGAGACAGCCATCCCTGCCCCCTGCTCCCAGTTCCAGGGTTTGCGGCTTCTGACATGTGCATTGGGAACTGGTGGTACCAAGTTATCCCTGCCCTTGGACAGGATGCAGCCTGGCTGCTTTGCCCAGAGCCAGGGAATATTCCTGCCACGTTGCACAAAGGTTTATATAGGTACTACGAGAGGCAGCTTTTAGACACAGCCAGCATCTTCTGCAGGCCTGTTCAGCTGCCACTGGCCTTGCCAGGCTGCAGCAAACCTCTCCTATGGCTGAGGCTAGCAAGCCCCTCACAGCATTAAAGCTGAAGAGCTTTGGGAAGAGGAGCAATGCTCCACTGGGACCATGTTTCTTGGTAAGTGGAGCTGATACGGTGCTGGGCTCGCTTCTGCAGGGAGGGATTTGGACTGTCCGAAGCTTGGCTGCCACCAATCTGGCCTGGGAGCCAGGTTTGGACTGCTTGGGACCAACAGACTGGTCAGACCGAGCTGCAAATGTCATGTGTGGGGTTCCAAGCATGTTGGGGACAGAGCCCCCAAAGGCAGGCTCACCTGGGGAGCGTGGTTGTTGCTTGCTGCTGTGGCTTTGTCACAGGCATGGTGGCACTTGGTAGGTGTGTCCTACAGCTCCTGCAGCTGGACCTGGGTTTGCAGGGCCATTCCAGCTGCTCAAAGGAGCAATGACCAGCAAGCAGCTTGCTGTTGCACTTGCCAAAATGAGTTTGAAAGTTCTGAGGACAGCTTAGAGATCTGATTGCCAGGGGGCAAATGAGCTCATTAAAGAGAGCTGTTAACTATCTTAATCTGCTGAAGAGGGCAGAAGGGGATGAAGCAGGGGAGGTGCTCACCACCTGCACTGGAGCTGGCAGTGCCTACAGGTCCAGCACTCAACTTCACTCTGCCTCTAGAGAAGCCCTGGTGCCTGGGAAGCTGTGGCCTCGACAGCACTGCAGGTTCCCGCAGATCCGGCACTGCCATCCTGCCAGGTGAGCTCCTGGCTAATCTTTACGGTAGTAGGTTGGGTGTTGCTTTCCAGCATTTGCTTTCTTCCTTTCCAGCCCCAGGGAACAAAGCCCCAGCTTTGTTTTTCTTAGTCATCAAGTCACCTCCGTCTTCTTTTGCCCTCTCCACGTACTTGTTTTGCTTTAAGCCATTTGTGGAAAAGGTGCACGGCGGCTCCTCCCCATCATCATGGGCGTGTTTTACTTGTACCTCTGGTTGCCCCATCCCGTTGTTCAGTCTGCTTTTCCACGTCTAAGGGGATAATGGCTCCAAGCAGGGCTTAACCACATCCTTTTCTGCAGCACCCTTGAGTGGGCTGAAGTCTTACTGCCTCCCCAGGACTGCCTCCTCTGTCCCAGTGGCAACGCAACACTCAGCCTGCCTTTCTGGCAGGAGGGATGCTGGCAGAGGTAGGTGTCCCAGCTGGAGAAAGAGGTCGCTGTCACTGGTTGGGGCAGTTGCCCAGCCCTGCACTGGAGGAGGCTGTGCTGGAGGAGACCCAGAGACCCTGTCTCTGTCATACGGGGGACATGGAGGAGTGGGAGGCAGTGGGTGAGTGACAAGTGCAGGGCAGGGGGAGAATTTATTGTCCCAGCCCTACAAGGCAGTGTTGGAGCTGAGGTCCTGTGAGATCACACCCACCTCTGCAGCCCATCAGTAATGCACGGACACAGGCGCTCCCCTGCTGCTGAAAGCTGAATATTACTGCTCCTCCCACCATCTCTGGAGTGGGTTTCCCTGCAAAAGCTGTCTGTCCGTGCCTGCCTGACAGAAATGCCTCCTTTGTCACTGTAGGCTGCACACATGCAGTTCGCTCTTTCTGTGACCTCTGCTGTATTTAATTTCTTGCTGTTTTCTTCAACAACAGCAGCAGCGCAGCCCCTCTAAACTTTTCTAACTCCAGGGTCACTCTGCGGGGTGGCCATTCCTTGTTGCTCTCCTGGTTGCACATGGGAACTGCTCCTTGGGCTGTTGGGGATTTTAGCAGCCTTGTTCAGAGGCGGTGGTGGTTGGGTGTTTCCATACAGCCCCAAAACTCTCTGGAGTTTTTATTGCTTGGACGTTGCCAGCAACCTGCGTGAGTGGGGACCACGCTGGTCTGGAACAAGGGGCCTCTACAGTGTATGCACCACTGCCAGATGAGCTGCTCTAGTTGGTGTGGACAAGCTTCTCATCTAGCATAAACCGGTTATTTAATCATTGTCAGCTCAACTACCAGCAGCTAGGCTTGGCTTGCAACCGAGCGTGTACGTATACATCTCTTGGAAGGAGCACATCACCTCCATGAGTGACCAAAAAACCTCTCATCCTCTTCAGTAAACCCAACTCCTCTGCAGTGATTTTCAAAAGGTGACACACCATGCCCCTGACCGTCCCCACCATGCTCTGGGGTATGGCTGCCGTACCCGTGGGTGACAGTCTCTGCCAGACCTCGCTTTCCCCAACCGCGCTGGCAAAACGCTCCGTTTGCTGGGAGCCATTTGTTTGGTTTTAATTTTGACTGAATGTACAGTTTGTGAAGGGAAGCTAATCCTTTCGCACGTCTTCGATAGCACAGATGTGGGGGAAGTCTGCGTGCTGGACCCGCTCCGGCTCCCAGAGATGGTGACGTGGAAGGCGGGTCACCTTCACCAAGCTGAGGGTCAGCGGGTGCTGTGGTGCGGGGCTGCCTCCAAACTAGGAATAACCTCCTTCTCACGCAATGTTGAGGTGCTGCAGGCGTGTGCTTGGGCATCAACACCCTACGAGAACCTGCTACGATTGCTGGTTCTGATTTAGGGAGAGAAATGTTTCACTTCATTCGCTCGATACGGCCTTGTTAGATGAAAGGTGTTTTGCAGCGCGGTGTAGGGAATGCCGAGGAGTGCAAGCCAGATGCTAAGGCTGATAAGGAAACCTTGCAGAAGTGGCAGAAACCTTCCCACTGCTCTCCTCAGACCAGTAAGATGGTGTCGTGGCTGTGGGAGCTTATTGCTTTCTTCCCAGCAGTACTTGCATGAGACACGCGACATCTTGGTGGCATTCCTCCAGCTGCTTGTACGCAGCCTGGTTCACCCTTCCTCCAGCCCACCTCGTGATGGCGCCTGTACCTCCTGGACAGGGCACGTAGTGCTCGTTGAGGGAATGGAAAATGACCTCATTGCTACCCTGTTTCCAGAACAGTGTGGGAAGCCCTCGCTCTTCCTTGGCTCCCCTCCCGCTTCTCAGCTGTGAGTCCCACAGCTGGTGGCGTAAATGATTTCTGGAGCTCAGCAGTGGTTTCATATCGATCTGCCCTTTCCATATCTGCCTGCAGGTCAATCAGTCTCTCTGCAGGCAGCAAG
Organism: Nycticryphes semicollaris; assembly: GCA_013400055.1. Taxonomy (NCBI): domain Eukaryota; kingdom Metazoa; phylum Chordata; class Aves; order Charadriiformes; family Rostratulidae; genus Nycticryphes; species Nycticryphes semicollaris. The sequence goes on along the minus strand of VXBJ01003363.1, from coordinate 16,287 downwards.
CAGTTGTTAACCAGAGGAGATGCCAGCCCTACTTCTGTTGATGAGAGCTTGTGTTCCTCCCTGGGTTATTAGCTTTTAACTAGGCACCTACCACCCCTTCCCATTGGCTGAGGACATCAGGCACACACTGGGAGTGCCATTAGGCTCCCCCTGTTAGCACTGTGTTCAGATACACGCACTCACCAAACGACTCTGAGTACTGGGCTTCAATTTTTCCTGTCTGCCTCTCCTTGGCAGGTAATGCTCTTGCCAAGGCTGCAAGAAACCAGACCATAGGCATCTTCTGCTTAATCAAGGCTCAGTTGTACAATTTTCCCATGCCATCGCTCTGGTGATCACAGATGCGGCTGGGCAATTTTTCCTGGTACTTTGCTATTGCTTTCACCACCTCTACATGACAGCAAGCACAGCTGCTCTCCCTCTCTCCTGGCTTGCAGGGTTTGCTTTCCCTTTCGGTTGCAGCTTTGAATGTCATGGCTCTGCGTTGCCTGGCCTGAGCTGTCCATGGCTTATAGGGAAGATCCCGATGGAAGCAGAAACCTGAGCACACAAAGACCTGATGGAGATGCCTGGTGTGGACAACCTGTGGGGGCTGAGCTCACAGTCATACAAGCTTTTCCTGTCTGTAGGTGTTTCTGCCTTCTAAGCAAGGTTCACAGGTAAGGTTATGGGTTTGCCTTGCACCAGCTGAACTTCATGACCCAGGTCAATACCCTACAGCAAAGTGCAACTTTTGGAAGCCTTCAAACTCACAATGTTGTTAAGGAGAGATATCTTTATGCCTGTTATAGGTGCTCAGCTTATGCACTAGTTGGTGAAGGGTTTGTGATTGTTTGCTAAGAAAAGAATCTTTCTGTTCATTTGAAAGGCTTGTAACAATTTATCGGTTGAAGGACTAGCATTTGTCACACAATTTGTTGAGGACCAAATAATGGCTTCTAGCAATCCTTCAAAAATCCTTAAGTGAGATATAAAGTATCTGTTAGATCATATTTATCAATTTCCTTAGTGAAATGTAGGCCTGTCAACATCCTCCAGAACAACTTATATGCCTGAAGCTCAGTCAGCTGTGAGTTTGGTTTTGCTTGCAAGAAACTCATATGCCATTTGCTGCAGCCATTCTGCTGAAGCCCAACCAGAGCAGTGTTCTTTCTGAAGAACTGAATTGAGGGATGAGCACAAGGCTCCTAGATGGCCTTCTGTTTGACCTTCTCCTTGCTTTCTCTTGTCTGAGTAGTCCTTTATCAGTATGACCAGCCCCATCTGCCGACTTGTCAAGCCCAAGTTCAGCTGTCTCAGCCAAAGCAACGCTGATACTTCACATAGAAAGACTTTGTTAGAGAAGTCCTCAAGAGACTAAGTATTGCATTCTATAAATAAAAATAGGAAACAGATGGAACCAGTATCAAAAGTTAAGTGGTTTTTAACTAGACTAGTAACTAATGTTCTCATATACCTACAAAAATATTACAGTTTTATCTTTGCAAAGATCAAAAGAACAACTTTGAAGCACTTGCCAGGCACACGCAGCCATGAATTTTAATAGATGACAGACCAAATATATCCTCACAGTAATGGGACCAACTTGCCAATTTCAAATTCCCCATGTATTCCTGCAGTGAATAAACCCTAGTAAGTGCTCTGTTTTTCTGGGGTTGAGGGCTTTTTTGTTTGTTTATTTGTTTTTGTTTGGGGGTTTTGTTGTTGTTTTTTTTTTTTAATTACTACTACTACCGTGGACCCAGTGTTGCCTCAAACATACTGCAGATACTAAGAGAAGTTTGCAAGTCTGGGGTCTGAGAGAGAGCTCAGTAAGGAAGCATTTCATGAGAGGAAGAAATAAGAATCCTCTGGTCTGGTCTCCTTGAGATGCTGAGCATGTCAGCGTCTGTCCATGTTTAGATCAGCCCTGTATCTGTTTTAATTTCCAGAAAGAGACTTCTTCCAGGGAGAAGTAAGGCCATAGCATGCCTGAATCAGGCTGCTACAAGCTGGCTCTGTCCTGCAATGTGGTCTCTTGGAAAGGCTGTAAGTATGATATCTAACAGGACCGAACCCACAGGAACTGCAACACTGTCTAGTGGCAAGTGGAAATGTTGTGTGCCAGGTGCTGCAAACTCAGAAAACTGTTTTCCACTTGTACTATTTATTCTGAAAACTGTTTCCCAGTTGTACAATTTATTCCGAGGGCAGAAGAGGCCACTTATCCCAAGCTAGAATAAACCTTTTGGAGTCCAGACTTTTTTTAGAATTACAGTCAAGCTAAAGCTTGCTCTTATGCGAGATGCTGACTTTTATTAGTTTGCCTGCACAACAGCTGCTTCTGCTTTCCATGAGCACTGAAGACTGGTTTAAAGCCCATGTCTGTGCTGTGCCTGGCTGCTCTGCTCTGTAAGCTGAATCCTGTGCTATCAGGGGGGATTGCCGCTGCCTGCACCACCACTCTTGGGTCCTTTTATCTTGCTGCAACTTGGCTTCCCAGGGTACAGGCTTCTGTTTTGTTTGCCTGCTTCGTTTGTTACCTGCATGTTTGTATGCTTTTAAGTATTCTAACCTTTTACTTAACTTGATTGAAGAGCATGTTTTTGGCTGTGGTGATGGAAACATAGAGCAAAGTTAAGAAAAACCTGGATCTGATAGTGGTACCCTTCCTCTGTATTCCCTGTCAAAACGGCATGGAGGCAAGTTTCCAGAAGGCCTATACAAGAAGCTGGAGGTCAATTTCACCTCCAAAAATTGTGCAAAAAAACTGTAGCAGGGATTTATTCCTTGAATTCTGTCTTATGCATTCAACCTTAATGCATCTCCTACAATAAAGAGAGAAGGAAAGAAGGTCATCTTTCTTTTGGTAAGCAGATCATCAGAGAGTCACATTTAGTGACATTTGTAATGAGGTTTAAGAATTAGGAAACAGTCTTACCTAAGTGACAACCCACAGAGGCACTCAGGTGAAATCTGGTATCTTGCTGCACCTTTAGACACATACATGTTTCACATTTAGTTCTGAGGTGTCCTATATTCAGCTGGCATCTCTCATTTGGAGGCCCTGGGGTTTAGATACCACCATTCCTGTTGGGAATCTGGCTCTGCTTCTGCTTCAGAGGATGCTTGGGGTGTCTCAGTGCAGCTGGTGCCAACCATCCCTGCTGATGTCCTGTGGTTAAGCTCTCACTCATATCTTCCCTGCCCACCTTTTCTGCAAGGTTTAATCCAGTTCTTAATCACCTGGCTCCTTCAGAAAAGGAGAAAGTAGCATCTTCCTTTCTTCTGTGTCTCTGTTGTAGGAGCATTTACAGAGGTTTAGGAAGCCCTCAGCTTCCAAAAAATCTCCTCTGCTGTGGGAGCATTCATGGGGTGCTTGCCCTGAATATCTGAGCGTGTCCTCCTTGTTGGAAAAGGAGCAATTATGACAGCTTGTCTTGGTGGTTTCCCCTTGCTGCAGCCTCTTGGACAGAAGATGATTGCAGAAGCACTTTGGTCTTCCAGAAAGACTAAATAGAAGATGGCTGGAACGGTCTTCTATAAGTTACTGACTCCCACCTCCAGCTCAAAGCACTCCTAGCTTCACAGGCAAGTTGATGCTCAGGGTTCTATTTCAGTATGAAATGGCCTCAAGTTGTGCCAGGGGAGGTTTCGGATGGACATTAGGAACAATGTCTTCACAGAAAAGGGTTATCAAGCCCTGGAACAGCTGCCCAGGGTAGTGGTGGAATTGCCATCCTTAGAGGTATTTAAAAGATGGGTAGACACGGGGCTGGAGGACATGGTTTAGTGGTGGTTTTGGCAGTGTTAGATTGATGGTTGGACTCAATGATCTGAAAGGTCCCTTCTAACCTAGACAATTCTGTGATAATGTCTTTCCAGAGCCAGACACAGCCAGTGCCTCTGGATGCAGAAAGAGTCTTGCCCTGCTGCCTGCTAAATTGGCAGGCCAGATTAAATGTAGGTTCTTGCAGTGACCTAGCTATCAGCTGCTTCCTCACCACTGGGGATGGGGAGCCAGAGGATCTTGTTGTCTCCAGTCTGTCCCCTCTTCTGGCTTTCTGCCCTCAAGGACAGGGAATGGAGCAAAGAGGAGTGGATGTAAGATCTTCCCTGGACTGGCAGCTCCGCAGCATCTCAGCGCCTTTGCTATCTCATTTCCTTTTTAAAATTCAGTGTGTGTGTGTGTGGGGGGTTAACTAATTAGAGAGTAGATGCACCCTTAAAGGCTCAGCTTTAGCAACAAAATTGTTCTCTTTCATGCCAAAAGTTACAGGGAAAAGCAAGGGTCAGAGGGGCAGGAAAACCCCTCACTGAACTCTGGAGTGGGAAGCATGAGACTCTAATGACAAACTAAGGCAGAGAAGCCTCCAAGGCATGGCGGTGAATGTCTCATCTCGCCATGCCTTGAGGTCACCTGGAGTGAGACCCTTGTTAAGCTTGTGATTTCCAACACTTACCCAGCCAGGCGTGGTGGTAGTGTAGTGGTGCAAGACCATCAGTGCCCTGCCAGCCCCTCAGCAATCCCCCCATCCTGGCTACCTCTCATTCTGGGGGTGTCCTTCACCCCTGAGAGGTCCCCAAAGAGGTTTTCCTCCCCTTGGGATGGCAGGATCTGGCCTGAGTAAGGCTGATCCTTGGGAAGACAACATAAGATCTATTAGTAATGGCCATGTCTTTATTTATTTTTGGGTGTTTCCTGGTTTCAGTATTGTGTGATGTTTACCAAAGATGACCAGTTAAAGTAAACCACCCAAATGAAAAATTGCAGAGGAAAAGGCCAGCTGCATGGCAAAGCTGGTCCCTTGCCCTGAAGTGCTTTAGTAATTTCAGATTAGGTGCGTGCTTGCTGTTCCCCTGCAGATAGGCTTGTAAGGGATCGCCCCGAGACAAACCTGCCCCTGTAGGCAGCCACTGGCAGAAAGCTTAAGCAGGTCTGGAAAGACTCTCTAGCAAGAGGAGGGATTAACGTGCCTCCTTGTTAACTTTGGCAGTGTGCACAGTCGTTGCTGTGCCAGCAGAGTTAGGGAAAGCAAAAGACCAGGGATTATTTTATGATTGGTGCTGTTCCTGGGGGGGTGGGGGGGTTTGCTTTTGGGGACTTTCTAGCAGGAGTAAGAGGCAGAGCAGAGCACAAAGCGGTTCCTTCATGGCCAGGAGGAGCAGTACAGAGCCAAAATGGATAGAAATACTCTCTTCTCCCTTAATCCAGTTGCAGACCTGACTTATCAAGAATGAGTCAGTGATATCAATGTTGTCCTGTTACTCGGCGAGAAGTTATGAGCTCACAGATTTTTTGTCCAGCAAACCAACTTGCCACCTCCTTGCAGAGTTCCCCGTGAAACAGAAGGGGCTGCCTGGCCTAAAGACAGGATTTCTCAACCTGCAGAAACAGGGAACAAGTCAAACTCATTCTTAGGCTTGTGTTTCATCATTACAAATGTGAGGAATACTTATTTTACAGAAAAATATAGACCTCTGAACAGTAAGCGAAAAGAGTCCAGCCTTCATCTTACCCATCCCTTCTCCCATTACTCTCTGCATTTTTTTAGTGACTCTTGAAGAATACTATGCAACTGGAAGGCTTTGCAAGTATCGGATAGAAACATGGAGACAGCAGAGAGATGAGCAAGAGGGAGTCCTCTCAACAGGGGGTCATGCATCTTGGTATGCTTTGCTCACATCGTCTCAGATGTGAGCTTGGAATAAAGAGTTCAAGGAAACAATCCCAGAGAAATAAAGTACACCAAAGGACTGATTTTAAAGGAAATGTGTTGAACCTATTAATCATGGAACATACAGGAAATTAATTTAAAATGATGTAATAAAAATAGCCCATGAAAGAAGTACAAATGTAACATGATTTCCATAAATAGAAAAGAATCCTTATACCGACACTTGTGTAACTTACAAGCTGAAAACAAACCAGGTGGTCAATCTGTTGGGTAAGAGTTGTTAAACGTTGGATGCTAAGACCCAAAGAAACAAAGATCTTCTTATACCCGCAAGTGCAAAGCTCATGATGAGTTCAGCATTGGAGGAATATCAACTGAAATGATATAAGCTAAGAGAGTGCACCTAATTTGATGTTCTTTCCCACAGTAGAGCAGATGTAAGAGAGCCAAATTTTATTGCCCTATGGTTACCTCTGAACAAACTTATTCTTGTCCTGTCATTCCATTTGTTGAGATGAAAGTTGGTTGTTTTCACCTCTTTTTCGCTTTCATTCCTCTTCCTCTGATATCTCCATAAGCTGAAAATTACAGTGCAAATTACTTGAAAGCATAGTTATCGTGCATCCTACAGTAACGAGACTTCTATAGAAGTATTTTTAGCATTACTACAACCCGTGGTTGCACTTACTTGCTTTTGAGTGAAGTGTCGGGTTTGGATGTTAGAGAGGAATTCAACTCAAAGCTTGTAAATGTAGGTATTCCACAGTAGTAGGAAGCATCTTGTTTTGCGGGGTTGATCCCCTTCGTATGGGCTGTTTTTCTCTCTAGATACTGCAATAAAGACAAAAAGTCATACTGCAGTACAGGCACAAGAGTTACGAGGTCCGTTCTCAATCTATCATTACTAAGCCGCTACACTCAAGAAAACTTACAGAAGAGCAATAAATGCAATCTGAGGATAATTTAGGAGGAATGATTAAAATAGCTGAGTGGGTACTTGAAAATCAGCTTGGGCTGTCTGTTTTCAATCATGTTCAAGTCTGGAAAGTCAGAGAATGGTCAGATATTGGAGATACCTAATTATTTGAAGATGTTTTGGTGGCTCTCAGATTCAACGCACACTTTTCAAATACTCATTGACATAATTTTATGATCAGGATTTTAATTTTTAGTAAAAATTATGTTTTTACGTGTGTTTACAACTGCTGTATTCGAGCTTCTAAAAAGTTGGTTTAAAAAATTATACAAATGCAAAAGAATACAATAGAAATAATCCCTGTAAGAAACTTACAAACCATGTAATTTTTCCAGTGCAAAAAAAAAAAAGGTAGATCATTAGATTTTTTTCCATTTTTTTTTTTAATATGGAGCTACAATAGGAGATGAATCAAGAAAGGTGCCTGCCCTGAAGAAAGAGCTTCTCAGGTCTTGAATAACTGAAAATAAGGATTTGGAATGGGCTTATTTTCTCTTTCTGAAATGCACTGTCATGTCTGAAGTATTTCATGGCATCAGGTACAGAGGGAGTGAATGCAAAGCCTGAACTACCTGTGCAAAAATATATCCTGACATTGTCTTTTTTGGAATGAATACAAAAATCTTGATATTTTTATGGCATATGATAATGATCTGATTAATTTCCTGCTCAGATGCTTGCCCAACTGTTAACCACAATTTTTATTTTTTTTTTTATAACAAGCAGTTAAATACATATATCTGCATCCCAGCACAGTGTTTTCCATCTCCATACAGGAAACAAACTCTAGCTGGGTCTGCAATGACTTGGTCCCATTCCCAGGAATGTTTTCCTTCTGTTAAAAAAAAAGAAAAAAGAAAAAAAAGAAAGCACTTCTTCAGTGTATTAGTACTAGAGAGACCTAGGAATGAGACATGTCCACACACTCCTCTCAACGAGGAAAGAGGAGGTTTGTTCAACTGAAGTGCATCAACATGCATGTCCCTTTGCCCAGCCTCTCTTAAAGGAGCTTTTCCTTGGAGTTGAGCAAAACTATTTTTCCTCCTTGCAGGAAATTCCAGTGCCAGGATGTTGAACTCTGACTTCCTCACAACAGCCTGATGGTGATGTCTTGCACCCGATGGGCTGAGACAGTGTATTTTTTCTCCTGGTGAGCTGAAATGAAGCAGAAGCTGTCCAACAGTGAGCTAAGAGATCCCATTACTCTTTCTCCCCAACCCCCCTTAATGTAGCTTGTGCCTTGTACATGAGGACCCCATCCCTTGGGTCCCTAAAGTGGCCCCGGTGGCCAGGGATGTGCTGCGGGGACAGCACTGTCTCAGCACGGGGAGGTTTGGTGCCTCCTGGGAGGCCAGAGGTGGTCATGGCTCTGTTGGAAATGTGCAAAGTTGTTGTTTTGAAACAGGCATGGCACCTCGCATTCTCAAAAGCTGGAAATATGTTTTATGTCTCCAAATACCTCTCTGGGCACCCCATAACAGATGACCTCTGTCACGTAGTTTGGGATACAGCAATGCAAGCCGATCAACACAGCAAGAGTGCGATATGCATACAGCAAAGAAAAAAAGTCCTTCAAAATACTAAGTGAGTGGTACTTTGGAAAGCTACACAGAGGTATTTCCTGAAGGTGCCTAAAAAACTGAAGAAGTAGCTTTGTATGCTGATAACACTGAACCAATTTTCAGTATGAAAATTGCAGAAGCTATATTAAAAGAAAATGTGATTTCTAGGCAATGTATGTTTTAGGGGATGGATCCCTAACAGCAGCAGGCTAGGAGCCCATTTGCCCAGGTGATGAGAAGTATGTTTGGGCTAACCTCCAAGGTCCCAGTACCATGATGTTTGTGATTCAGGTTCAACAGCCTGATTAGTCTCCCTGTGGAGTCCCTGTGGACATCCAGGTTTATGAATATGGTAAATAAAAGTGCTGGTACAGCCAAGCTAGCCTATAAGAAAAGCTGAGGTCAAGTCTGCTCTAAGCAGCTTTTCTATGGGTCTTGGGCAACTGCCTCCATGTGTGGTTCCCATTCCCGCATCTTCTCTGGGAGCTTGACCCCTTCTGCAGGGATCCAGGAAGCCCTGGGCGATGCTTAGAGGAAGTTATACTCAACCAAATATATTTCCAGACAGATGTCTCCCCTACACGCACTGAGGGAGTTTCATTAGTTGTTGTTGGTATCCGTTTATATTTTACCTTACTCCCTGCAGCAATGCTGGGCAGTTCTGTGGCAGGCACGCTCTGATCCCGCTGTGTGTCCAATGTCTGTGAGTGACTAAGCTACCCATCAGCATGCTTGACCAGTGTCCAGCTCCACTCAGGTCTGGGGAGCAAATAGTGGCAGCTGGGGGGACCACTGCTGCCTAACCTGTCTTTGAGTTCTCATCTTGGAGTAACAAATTTCTGTGATGCTGGTAACGGGGTTTTGTGTGTTTGTCATCACACAAAACAATGTCTGATGTGTCATTGACACAGAAGGCTACTGACACATCAGAAGGCTGTGCTGCCATCCAGCGAGACCAGGACAGGCCAGAGAGTTAGACAGAGAGGAGCCTGATGAATTTCACCAAGGACAAGTGTAGGGTCCTGCACCTGGGTAGGAATAACCCCATTGACCAGTACAGGTTGCGGGCTGACCTGCTGGAGAATAGCTCTGAGGAAAAAGACCTGGGAGTCCTGCTGGGCAAGAGCATGACCATGAGTCAGCAATGTGCCCTTGCAGCCAAGAAGGCCAGTGGCATCCTGGAGTGCATCAGGAAGAGTGTGACCAGCAGGTCGAGGGAGGTCACCCTGCCCCTCTACTCTGCCCTGGTGAGGCCCTANATCTGGAGTGCTGTGTCCAGTTCTGGGCTCCCCAGTTCAAGAAGGACAGGGAACTGCTGGAAAGGGTACAGCAGAGGACCACAAAGATGATCAGGGGTCTAGAACATCTCTCTTATGAGAAAAGGCCAAGGGACTTGAGTTTGGAGAAGAGAATACTGAAGGGGGATTTGATCAACACCTATAAATACTTAAAGGGGCCAGTCTTTTTTCAGTGGTGCCCAGTGACAAGACAAGAGGGAATGGGCACAAACTTGTACATAAGAAGTTCCATCTAAACACAAGGAGGAACCTCTTCAGCTGTAGCAGAGCACTGGAACAGGCTGCACAGAGAGGTGGTGGAGTCTCTGTCTCTGGAGACGTTCAAAACCTGGCTGGACAAGTTCCTGTGCAACCTGCTCTAGGAGGACCTGCTTTGTCAGGGGGGTTGGACTGGATGATCGTCAGAGGTCCCTTCTAACCCCATATCATTCTGTGATTTTGTGATTCTGTCATAGTGGTCTTTGGAAATAGGTGCCAAAACTTGCCATAGTATTTTTATAAATGTGTATTAATGGAAAATCCTGACGTTCCTGTCAGAAGCAAATTGTTTTCACACCACCTAAAAAAAAGTGCAGAGTAAGAAAGGAACTGCTGGCTGCTTTCTGTTGATGCAATTTCCTTGAGAGTCAAAAGCTCACCAGGATTATTTTTGGAGATATTAGGCCTCTCCTTCCGTTGAGTCATGCTGATGCAATTCTTCTAGAAAAACAAGGCTTTCCGTATTATTCAAATAAGCTTTGGTGTCTAAGCATACAAACTTCCCTGCTAGCTGCTCCTCCGTTAAGGGAGCAAATCAGTGGCATGTTATTCCAACTGAATACTTTCAGACAGGATATGATAAAAAAGTACCCTACAACCCTGCTTCCTTGGCAGAGACAGTCCTGAAGGCTGGCTTTTGAAGGAGTAACCATTTATACAGCACTATCACGCACTGCCACAGTGGCAGGGTAAGGAGAGCCCAGAAGAAAAGTAAGGGGAATCTGCTCCTCTGTTTTTAAACTTCCAGTCTGAAGATCTAACCAGGGGATTGAGCTGCTGGCAGGGCAGGCCTGATATGGAACACAACAAAGTTAAAATTGTTTATTTTTCATTATAACATTCGTCTTCTTGTAGTTTGAAGACAAATACCCAAAGCCCTGCAAGTCAGATTAAAGCATAGGCACCAGCCATGCATGCCAAGGCTCTGCTTCTAGGACCATGAGAGGCTGCCAAGCTGTTCTGCTTTCAATTACATGAATACTATACCTCCTGCTCCAAAGACTGCAAGCACAGATTTGACTACTTTCCCGCACCAGCCATTTCCAAGGCGGGTAGAAGAGTGCTCCGGGCTCAGCCTGGCTGGCATGGCTGCAGCAGAGCTGAGGCGCTGACACATCCTGGTTACCATACCAGGGGTAAGTATCAGGAAGCAGTTTTGCTCTGCTTGCAAAGATTTGGAAAGTGTTTCTCTGCATATCGCAGGCTGGCCAACAGGTTCATGACCTTTCTCCCCTGTTCTTCTCTCTCTTGCTTCTGGCTCTTCTTTGGTGAAGGGGTCTGGGGCAGGGTCTTGCCTGGGTTGAGTCCTTTCTGCAATGCTCCACAGAAGAGCAAAAAGCAGCTCTGAGTGTGTGTGCTGACAGACAGGAGGAAAGAAAGGAAGGGAGGGGATGGGTTGCAGGATCCTCTCATGTGGGACCGGGCAGGGGAAGTGCTTTAAAGGGTGCAACATGCCCAGATACTGCAAGAGATGGAGAAGTTGGCACCTCTGACTGGCAGATGTGAGAGGGCTGCAGGGCTCCAGCAACTGGAGTCTGACCCTAAAGCCGCGTTCCCCTGAGTAAAAAACCACAGACGCAGAAAAAGGAGACACTGGGGTTATAACAGCAAAATAAACCTTCTAACTCTGATGGCAAACTGAGGTCTAGGCTTGTGGGTTTTGATTAGCAAAAAGCTAGTGGGGTTCTGTCCCACTGTTATGGTTTGAAGAACCCACAACAATTTATTGTCCTTTAGACAATAATTCTATCACCTGATGACACCACTTGGCAAGGGGAATCAGGGAAAAACATGGAAACAGAAAGATTGAAATATAAATAGATTTAATAGGATAATACCAAATAATTAACATCAATAATAATACTAAAGAACCAGTATTGATCCCAGTACTAATATAAAATATACAAGGATTATACTCAGCCATGTCTCTCAGCTAGAAGCTATGTACTCCCAGCATTGGAAAGCAAATGTGGTACATTGTGAGCACTATGGCTTTGGGAGGAAGGGAAGGGCTCAGGGGTCCATTGCCAGGGCAGGAAGTTCTCTGGATCATTGCCATCAAAGGAGAAAAAATTTTGCAGCAAGTGTTCTAATTTGTACTGGATGTGACTTTCATGGTATGAAATAATCCTGTTGGCCAGCTTGGGTCAGGTGCCCTGGGCCAGCTTGGGTCAGGTGCCCTGGTCTTGCTCCCCCTCAGCCCCGCACCTGGCTAACCCGAAAACACCGAGACCTTGGAACCCAGTGCCATATCTGGCTATAAAGTAAGTATTTTTACAAATTCAGACACTAGAGTCTTCTAAAAGTGCAGTTTTCCCCAGTGTTAGAATTTAGTCTTGTGTCACTCAAACTAGGATACCCACATAAATGGATTTCTATCTCTGCAACTATTTTGGTCAACACCTGTCTCATACAGCCCCCCCATGACTGGTCGCTGCCCTGTCTAGCAATTTACTAGCAGAGGAGGGTTGTGGCAGGAGCCTGTCCCTCTCAAGCAGAGGCAGTGGGGGAATGTGGCACTGAGTAGCAGGAGGCAGGGATGCTGAGCAGGCTGTAGCTGAGGGTCAGGGAAGAGCCAGCTGAGGGAACTGTGCGCTTCTTTTGCTGCTGTTGGATGAACAGGATAATTTAAAGAAAGAGAGCTTCAAGCTTCAAAAAGATGACCACAGCTCTGTCTCAGCCCTCTCTTACCTGCTGCGAAGGCTTGTGTGGTGTTTCTGCTGGGAAAAGCTGCGGCTACAAAAGCACAAGCTTGTTGCAGATTTATACCCTTCTGCTGAGAAAAAAAAAGTAATGTAATGGCACAAGTGGAGGTACATGCCCTTTTTAGACGCTGTAAGAAAGAGAGGATAATCATAGCTTAAACTTTGAGGAGGTGAGAAAACATCCACAAGGTGCAACTTTGTTCAACTCTAAACATGCAATTACTTTGGAGAAAAAGCAGATTAATGGTATTCTCACCTTAAAAGGCAACAGTTTACTCCTACTTCAGACATCCTGATTTAAAAAGAAGTTCTTCTGAATCCAGGCTGCAGCTCAGTTTGAAAGCTGTCCCTGCTATGCGTTCAATGAGTATGTGGCCTCATATGTGGTCGTTATCTTCAAAGCTCTTCACAAATATAACTATATTTAACTTTACCAAGGAGGTACCATTTTGATGACAAAACTGTGTAGGAACGAGTCGCATCAAACTTAGAACTAATATTTAAAAACATATTGAAAACTGAAACTCTTCTCTATTTAAGAACTAGAACTGTTTCAGCTGAGAGGTGCCAGAGGGAAAAGGCAGCTTTTGAAAAGCTGATGACTTCCCTTCCCTAAAATGCCATTTCCTTCTTTGTTGTGTCCCACAGCCTGCTCTGTCTCTGTTCCCCACACCACAGCCCCGGTAAAACTTCTTTAAAAACGTTGTTATGCTTATCATCTGCCTTCTGTAACAGACAGAAAAAAATACAAGGGTATTTAAGTCTTTCAATTCCTTTTTTTTTTAAAGTATTGAGTTCTTAACCTAATGTGCAATGCTGATTTTAACATGGCAGGACTGAAGGTTGTTAGGAGATGCGCTCAGGTTTCTGCTTGGGCTTTGTCACTCTTGAGCACACAGTGTCACTGTGTGCCCTCTGACACATGGCCAGGCAGGTGGCAGGAATAAGTCACTCTATCTGTCTGCTCCCAGGCAGGCACTTCTTAGTGCAAGCGGGCAGCAGACCTTGGCAATTTTTGTGCATAGAAAAAAAACCTAAAGGAAACTGCATTAGGAATCCAGAACTGACCTTTAAGATCATCTTGTCTAACCATCAACCTAACTCTGATAAAAAACCCCATTACTAAACCAGGAAGGTTTGGTGTTTGAATTTAACGTGTTTCCCTGTCAGAGCTGGTAGGAAGACTCCCTACCCCTTCCTGTGTGCAGCGGCCATTTGACGAGCCACGTGTTTCCATTCAGTCAGGCTAAAACAAATATCATCAAACCTCCCCTCTCAAAATTTCCTTGGGTGTTTACAGAGCAATACTTTCTTCCAAACTGTTTCTTCTTCTTTCTCAGACAGCGTATCATTCCCATTCTTATGCCTTTTCTATTTCTTAATACCTTATGGCTGCAGTGTCCTACGAAATGAAAAGATGCTGAGTGTTTCTCTAGTACTCTCTGACTAAACAACTTGACTCCAACATTTATATCAATATATATATCAGTCTGTATATTGATAACATTTTGCAGAACCTACACAACAAAATAATTTGGCTGTGCTGAGATGTTCTGTTGCTCAATACAGTTAACACCCTACGATATGTACGAAATACTAAATATTGAAAGTAGAGATACAAGGAGGTCAATGCAGGACAGAAGGATACAAGGAGGTTCTGCCTATGTACTATTTCTGTACTTAATGCTAGAGGAAGTGATTGTGAAAGAATGACTTGCGCAAAATGGTTGCATCATCCTTTCCAGTGATGGGAGATGACTGGCAAAAGGAGAGAGATCTGCCACTGAATTTCAGCTTGTGAAGAAGAAAGTGCAAACCCTTAGATACGCTTGTTTTCGTGTCCCCTGTCAGCAGCAGCAATAGAGATGGTTGAAATGGGAGTCTGAAGGGCAGTGTTGTGTGTGTCAGACAGTGCTGAACTCTAAGGAAGCCAAGGCTTCCTTAGAGGAGCAGCCACTACAGACAAGCCGTACCATGCTGGTATGCTTCACTGGCTGAGTAGTTAGAGGACATCGGGAAACTGCCCATGCAGGGTTTTGTTTGAGGAGCACGGGCTAAAATATTTTCTCACTCCAGGACTGTCATTGCATCAGACCTGCTAAAGGATTTCTAGCTTCTGTTGTACTTGCAGGCTTGAGGTGACCACTTGGATCCCAGAGTACATGGTCAGCACACGAGACAGAAACACAGCAAACGGCACACAAGGTAAGTATTCACTCTCTACATATTCAGGTTATGGGGCTACTGCTTGTCTGCAGCACTGGAACTGTTTACAGCAGCTTGTGAGCTTTAATAAGTGACTTATTTTCTGGTGTAGCCAATGGTGAAATGTTCTTTGGCACCTCTGGCAGGAAACAAAACCCTTCTGTAAATTAAAATCAGTATTGTTCTAATTACATCCACTGTTTATAGGGTGATGGTAACATCCAATTCCCATCCATCACCAGTGTTGATTTACAGAAAGGGGTGATAGACTTGTTTGGTTGCATATCAGCTTGCCCTGCTTTTCCAGTAAAGAATGTAAATTGCTTACACAGTGTAAAAAAGGGTGTGCCAGTAGCCTATGCAGCTGTGCTTTTTAGAAGCCCTGAGGCTGATGAGACTTCATGCATGGCGACCCAAACACTTCCCTGGGCAGCCTGTTTCAGTGCTTGCTAACACTTTCAGTGAAAATTTTTTCCCAAATATCCAATCTAAACCTGCCCTGCTGCAACTTGAGGCCATTTCCTCTTGCCCTATTGCCTGTCACCTGGGACAAGAGACCAGCCCCCACCTTGCTACAACCTCCTTTCAGGTAGTTGTGGAGAGTGATAAGGTCTCTCTTCAGCCTCCATTTCTCCAGGCTGAATAACCCCAGCTCCCTCAACCACTCCTTGTAAGACTTGTTCTCTAGACCCCTCACCAGGTTTGTTGTCCTTCTCTGGATGTGCTCCAGGACCTCAATGTCCCTTGTCCCTTGTCCCATCCCCCATGAGGGGACCAAAATTGAACACCGTATTCCAGGTGAGGCCTCACCAGTGCTGAGTATGGGGGGAATGGTCACTTCCTAGTGCTGCCTGACCATTCTTGATACAAGCCAGGATGATGTTGGCCTTCTTGGCCACCTGGGCACACTGTTTGCTCATATTCAGGTGGCTGTCAAACAACACCCACCAATGACCAACACTCCATTTCTGCTGGGCAGCTTTCCAGACACTATACCACAAGCCTGTATTGCTGTATGGGGTTGTTGTGATCCAAGTGTAGGACTGAGCATTTGGCCTTGTGGAAACTCATCCCAATGCCCTCATCCCACTGAGCCAGCCTGTCCAGATCCCTCTATAGACCCTTCCTATCCTCAAGCAGATCAATGCTCCCACCCAACTTGGTGACACTTGCAAACTTACTGAGGGTGCCTTTGATCCCCTCACCCAGATTGTTAATGATCTAACTATCTTCCCCTGTTTAGGATTGAAACATCCAGCCATAGCTTTGTTGCTAAGAGGCAAGAGACATGACTAATGGGCATATTAAAAAGAAGGACGTTGAGAACCATCCTTTATAACTGCTGAGAAATGAAATGGTTGTATTCTAAAGATGAGTAGCATGCCATATTTCCAGGACTGAGAAGCTGAAGACGACAGTCTCAGGATAACTCTTACAAGAGAAAAATGGGATTATGAATTTTCTAATAAAATTGCACAGGTTTTCAATTGCTTCCAGTTGCTGTTCAAAACTAAAAATCAACACTAATTTATCTCTGGTCTCTTTCCTACAGGAAAATGTTCAATCGAACAAAAGACAAAACAAGAACAACACACAGCTGGCAAGTGTGGGCTGTCTACATGGTAT
>VXBJ01003362.1:61064-77620 GCA_013400055.1 Nycticryphes semicollaris | reverse complement strand
ATTTCATGTTATGTTATTTTTCCTCTTGGGATAAAAAGTTAATTAAGATAAACTTCTTTGTGGGGATTGATGTTCACAAGTTGAAGCACAAAATTATTTTTATATAAACTATTATATGAATATTTTATACTGTTGTCAGAACAGTATTTTATGGAGTGTCCTTCATGAAGTAACTTGGCACACTATGCAGCACATGAAAATTTAGCGGATATTTTTGTAGTACATAGGACTGAAATAAGAAAGGAGGCAGAGATTGTAAGATAGATGGAGCTGCACAAGTAAAAGAATTACTATGAACTGTTGCAAAATAGGGTCAAGAGACAACCAAGGTCAGGTTTAGAGCAGAATTAATGGGCATGAGAGTAGATGGATCCGAGATCTGACTTACAGTGAAAAGTATAACCAGCTCGACAAATTGAAAAAATTTGCAGTATCCTGTATGTCAGCAGTATCCTTTTGCAAATTTAAGAGCAGAGCCATTCTGAGGCTTAAGAAACTCAGGTTAAATCCTCTGCTAGGCTAAATGGTGCAGTCCATTGATCGTAACACGACTTTTCCAATTTACCAGTTGATCCGACTTGCAGTTTTTCCTGGTAAAGGGAATCACAGACCCTTTTATTCTACTGAAAGCACCAGCAACTAGCCTCCCTCTCTTTCTTTCTCTCTCTGGTTTTGTCACTCTCCTTCTCACATTGGCAAATAATGACAGAGACATCTGTTCTACTGAGCATTTTTCTATCATCTAATATACTCTCAAAGACCAATTGTGAGAAGAGTGAGAAAGAAAGGTCTAGATAACTTCTATCTGAATAATGCCTGTGGCTCTTGGAAGAATTCCTATCTAGAAACAAGAATAGAGTCAGACTCAGGTCAGTCCAGTCCAACATCTCTTGTTCGTGATGGTGACCATCAACCTATGCAGGAGAACAGGGTAGTTTAGGGGTCTGGGCAAATATAATGACATATCTGCTCTGAATATTCTTTTAGCTTTGAGTGATTTCTGAGTAAGCCATGTCCTGAAGTAGGCATTTTTATTTTTTAATGGAACTCATGGAATTTTCTTCAGTGATTTTGTCTGATGTCTCTTTCAAGCCGTGTAATCTTTGGAAATTAATTTGTGACTTAACTACTACATCAATACATGCTATATGAAGAAATATTTCACCATTCTACACTATGCAAAGAAGTTTGCTCTGATCCAAGCTGTGAAATTTGATTTGTTTTCTTCCCCTCTCTCGCTCCCTTCCACCTTTGTATCGGAAGATGCAGTGAACAATCAATCTCTATTCACTGTCTTCTTTCCACTCACAACTCTACAGACCTCTCTCTATTCAGCCTTCAGTTGTCTTTTTTTCAAACAGAAAAACACTAATCTACTCAGTTGCTTCCTTTACAAAAGCTGTTCCACACATTTGATCATTCCTGTAGCCTTTCCCTGTACCTTTTCCATCCACACAGTATGCTTTTTGAGACAAAGCAGTCTGCGTTTTATGCAGTGGCATAACATTGTCTGTTCTAGTCATTATTACTTTTCAATAATTTCTAACACTAAGTTTGCTTTTTAACCAATACTGAGTGCTGAGCTGATGTTTTCACAGAGTTATTTATTATAATATGAAAATCTCATTCCTACTTGACTGTCAATTGAAAGACCATCATCGCATAATACTGTTGGGATAGTTTTTCTCCTGACTGCATCATCTTCACTTACCTGCATTGAATTTTATCCGTGACTTCCACGCTAAGCAACTTACTGCCTGGGGTCCTCTGCAGTTCTTCAAAAGCATTAGCTTGACATCCAACCTGAATAAGTATAACAAAATCACTGTAACAATTGCATGCACCATCCTTTTGGGATAAAAATCCTTTAATGGCACCTCCACTTGCAGAAACAAATGCTACCTGCTGACTGCTCATTCTGTGGGGATTCTTTTTATTTGACTAAAAACCATTAATTTGAAATTAAGTAAATCGTTATCTAGACACTATGATACAGAAGCACACATTCATTCCAAAGATGGTAAAAGAAACTTCCCATTTCTCTATGGACCATGACCTCTTCCCCAGTTATTTTCTAACCTAGTAGCTTAAAGCAAGAGATGAGGAATTACAAAATCTGAATTTGAATTCTGTTGTTCTTTGTTGTCTAAAGTTTGGATAAATAGTTCTCTCATCCTCTGCTTTCTTCTTATTTATGGACATATGGTCATTTATCTATGAATTAGTTTGAGGTCTTTGGAAAAGCAAACATATATTTATTTTGTTATTTTACTAAACTATGAATTTTTTCCATAAATAATAGAGAGATGCTGCTGGAGGACAAAGGCAGGTTGAATTTTTGTTTAGGATACAAGTTTTTGTTTGAGAGGTGTATTCTCAACATCATTAAGACATGAAATGGAATAAGAAAAATGCATGATCAGTTCAATAACTAGATCCCTCACAGGTCATACTGAGGTACCGGAATATTCTCCCTGCCCAAAAATTCAAATTTTTATCACCGTGTAAATTACAAATTAATTTGAAAACAAATTAAAAAATAAATACTGGATTTTTTTTTAAAGGAAGACATTTAATTTGGACTACATTAACCATCTTGTTGCAGCATCACTGGACATATTGGTTTTTCTGTGGTGATTTTGATAGTATTGTTTCACTTTTCAGCCCAGCTTCCTAAGGAAACATGTTAATCATCAGCCTGTAAAATATTTAAAAACTTATTTTAAAATGGATCAATAATATTAAATTCTCACAGATTTTATGAAATAGCCTGGCAGCTGACCTTTTTAAAGGAAAGTATGAAGTTTGAACTCTCTGTATGTTATACAGCACAAAGTCCACATCATTAAAGAAAAATTTAGGAATACCCCAATCTTGGAAAGAGCTTCATTTGTGTTATTGTTTTTTAATCTAATTTTATTCCCTATATTAATTTTTCAGTATTTTCCTAAAAAACAGAGAATCCAATATAATCTGTCAAATTTTCTTTCATGTTAGGATCACATATTAGTTAATGAGAGACACTTACACGGTGTTTTTCCACAGTCCCCATGAAGCATAAATGCTCTGAAAATTCACTCTCTTTTAGTTCCAATGCTCATAAAATGGCTTGTTACATTGCATTTTGCAATACAAAATATATAAAAGATGGAACTATTTAGTCAAAATGAAGAATCTCTTCAAAGTGTTTCTGTAGTTAGTTTTGAAATTTTCAAATAAACTGCTACTTTGTTGAAAGACACTGCAATAAAATGTCTCTTCACCGGAAATATTTCCAACCACATTCTGCAGTAACTTTGGCAATACTGGCCTTCTCTGCCGAAATAGTGCAATTCTGAGAAAGTGCAAATACGTCCCTTGAGTGTCATCAATGCCTAGGTTAAATATGGAGTAAAGAGATAGAAAACATAAATTCATTTTTGGCTCAGGAAGAAAGAAGACTGCACAAAAGTGGAGACATGGTGGATATTGTTATTAAATACCCCTGAAACCAATTTCCCTTGGAAGCATAAAAGATTTCTATTTGATACATATTCCAATACAATGGCTCTGACACTACCCTGCCTATGAGAAAAGAGGAGTAAGCATGAAAGCATGAATGTCTTACAAAGAAGACACAGGACACCATTTTGATTTTCTCATTCAGGTTTTAGTAGTTACTAAAACTAGCGCAGAAGCTATGAGACACATAAAGGCAATGTAACTAGTCAAATGACGCAGGTAGAGTTAGTGATTAAGTTCTCTCTATCTGTAGGTATCTAGAATATTAAAATTTTGTCTCAGATTTCATATCCAATGGTGTAACTTTCTACTGTATTTGCATATGCAGTGGTGCTTATGTGCATTGAGTTTTCTCCTTTTATTTTTTTAATAGCTAAAAATGAGACAAGTTCAGTTTGAGCAATTTGAATGAGGTCACGTGATAAATTTGCTTCCCAGCTTTGGGATACACAATTGATATCAAATGTCAGTGACAGGAAAGTAAAGTACAGATTTAAAAATCAAAGCTAAACAAAACAAGCCTTAGTAGAAGCTATGGCATTTCTGATATTTTCCAGCTCTTTGCTTTGTTTACCAACCAGTCTCGAAAAGCTTATAGTCCTGTTCATTATGAAAAGGTCATGCTAATCCTCCCTAGCCACTTCTCACCATGCACAAGTGCTGTGCTGCTGTATGAGTGATAGAAATACTCAGCTTGCCTCAGCAGGCTTTTATTTGTCTTTCAAGCTCCTAACCAAAACTGGCATTTTATTGCCCCTAGTAATTATATCTCTGTTAAAACCAGTCATTGTGGTTTAACCACAGCCGTCAACTAGAACCATGAAGCTTCTTACTCACACCTCCATTCCCCCCTGTCCCCTTTTCCTCACCTGAGGAAGGGTGGGGAGAAAAGGGAAAAAAGGAGGGGAAAGGGAGAAAAAAAAACCCTCATGGGCTGAGATGAAGACAGTTTAAGAGAAACAATAACAGAAAAGGAAAGGTAACAGTAATAATAATGACACGGGTCCCTGACACTGCCTGCTGCACTGCTTCCCAAGCAGTGATCACAGATTCCTGACCCCTGGCTAACCCCCATTTATACACTGGACATGACATCTATGGTATGGAATATTTCATTGGCGATTCCATCCTTCTGTCTATGCTTCTGAATCTGAAAAAAGTCCTTGAACGGTGTAAACATCATGTAGCAACAACTAAAACCAATAGGTATTATTGATACTCCTTTCACAGCAGTCAATAGAAAGACAGCTCTTTCCTAGATGAAACCGGGACACCATTGCACACGTCTTGGGTCTTTCAAATGTTTACGCCTATACCATCTCCTACACCAGCACTCAGGAAGAGTGTGGCTATACCAGTTACTGGAACAATCAAAAGGCAATAATGAACTGCACAATTAAATGAATTAATTATTTCAGAATCATATCTACCTGTGAATGTGTTGCAGGTTGTGATAGATGGAAAACACACATGAAAAAGAAAGAGATTAGAGAACTTGACAGAGAAAAATCCAATTAAAAAAAGCTTAGAGCTTTTAAAAAATGAGAACTGTTTACAGCAAAGTATGTTTTTCATCTCCAGCCCCCATGGGGATTTCATTGTCAACTCAACTGCCCTTAAAAGGACTCTGACAGCTTAAGTGCATTACTGGCAAGGTGAAAGATAGCCAAGAAAATATTAGAGTATTTTGATACCATTATCAAAGATTTTTACTACACAATATAGGCTTTCCAATTTGAATAAATAAACTTTTTTTTTTTTTTCCCATATAGCAACAGATGATTTTCAAGGCTTTGGCAGCCATAAACAGCTCTTCTATCATCTCATTTCCCTTTAATTAAGGTAAGAACTCCTTTCAGGAACTCTACAGCTGGCAAAACCTGATTGAAAAAGTATAACCTAAGAAACTTAGAGTTATGGTCAAGCTGAAAAGGACTCATTTTCTGAAATTATGGGTCTTCACACAGGAAGGACATCTAAAGGACTTTTAATTAAAACTTAAGAGAGTTTTCAGTTGCCTATATCCCTTTGACTAGAGAACCAATAATGCCCACCACACGAGTATTGACTATGTAACTTCCTTTAAACAAATACTCATGATTAAATGTGCTGCACTGACACACTGTTATCTCTCCAAGAACTAAAGATATTTTCTTGTAGTATAGGATGGTTTTGCACTTGGAAGTGTGCAGACTCTGTGTAGATTAACATTTGAGCGATTACCTGGATGCATCTGGGTGTGCTTCTTAAAGGCTCTGAGCCTAGGGAGCCTAGGGAGATGAGGCTGAGAAGGACCAAGAAAAAGGTTATTGTTAGTACAGCACTTTGAAATCAAGAGATTGTAGATTATTATGGGCTTCCTTTATGTATGATTGTGCATAGGGAAAGAAAATATAAGTTGACATAAACAGTTGTGATAAATATAGTCTTAATGTACTGTCTGGGTACAGGCAATTTTGAACCCTGACAGGTTGGATGGACTATGTAGTTTCTATATCAGTGTTTTTCTAAATGCTGTGAATTTAATTGCTTGTCTATGCCTTTCTATAAGCCAAACTGAAGTGAAACATCGAAAGAGTTGATGATAGCCTAAAGTTGTAGCCTGCTCCAGAATATTTTCTTTGGTTTTGTAACTCATGTGCGAGTATCTTTTGCACTAACTCACTGTTCTCTTCATTCCTTGTGTCTTCTGAATCCACTGTGCAGGAATATTCTTTCAGTCATCTCATGGCTAGAAGATGCATATTCTGCCTGTGTACCTGGCCTGTTCATTGTTAACAGTATGGTTAAAATGGATTACTGTCTTAGTATGTTACAAAGACAATTTGAAAAATACATGTCAGAATTCAAAGTTCTGACCTACAACTTTGCACACATTTAAAAGACTGTTCAGTTAATTTTGAAATACAAGAGCTCCATCAATTCTATTAAGAATTACATTTCTTTCGTTTCCTGATATTGTTATTAGAGTTGCAGACCTGAATTTTCTTTTTATGCTGGATTAAGAAATTGGCAGGCTATTTGGCTGTTGGATCAGAACAAGAAGTAGCACCACACTCACAAGGTGTCTCACCCCTGACCTGGAAGAATACCTCTGGGATGAAATAATCTGTCTACCCATTCAGTTTTTGGAACTTCTTTTGAAACAGCAGAAAAAGCTACTAATTAGTACTAACAGCTATGGTGCTATTTTTGTCCTGGAATCCTCTCCTAATGAGATGTCCTTTCAACTTGCTTCAGCGCAGTGCCTGCATTAAAGTGTTCAGTGTATGCAGCAGCTTTGAACATTAATTTTGAAAAAAAAATCATTGTAGTGGCAGCTTCCCCCGTCCCCCAACTGAAATTTTGAACACTCTGTGAAATATTAATGGGATTTAATGCAAATTAATAGATACAGAGAGAGATGAAGAGCTTAGAAACCCACTTATTTAGCTGACTGTTTTACTAGTTTATTGGAGGAAGAAAGGGTTGCCTTAGTCCTTTTATAAGAAAATCTCTGGGAATTGTCTTTTGTGTTTCACATATGTGCTGTTTCCTGTAATATGATATATATAGTGCATACATTTGCAGAACATTTGCCATCACTTTTCTGCAAAGGAAAATATCCCGTAATGGCACTTCCTGAATTTTAATTTGATGACCAATATGCTGCAGTGCAAGTGTATTGCAAGCTAGGGTGAAAAGAAAGATGCAGAAAAGGGGAGAGGGCAGGAAGATTTGTGTAAAACCTTCCAGGATTGCCACAGCATTGTGGCAGAATGACCTGCCACATGGAAGGGGCTATGTGGCATCTACCCAATGATGCTCTCTTGATTCAGTCGATGATGCTGTGAATAAGGAAACCAAGGAGTTTTTTTGTCGTGGTTCAGGTTCTCTGAGTTTTGTATACTTGGAGCTTTTGACTACCTAATGGACAAGGAACTGAAAGGAGGGTTGGAGTTTATTAAAAACTATATGAATGTGAGAAGGTTGATACGATACTTTCCTTTTACCTTTTCCCATTTTGGAGGCCTAGGAGCAGACCGTGTCCTGTGTCAGTTTTCTTCAGCACTAAACAGGGATTTTGCCTTATAGTACAACATAAAAAAACAAACCTCGGCCCTGTAGTTCTTTTAATGGAATAAAATCCTTTACATGCTTATACTGATATGTTCAAGACTTATCCAACCATTGTAACCTTCATCACTGCTAAAAAATTGTAACAATGCAGCATCATGTTAAAGTTAGGGTATAACAGATGGTAGAACAGAATCTGAACTAGTGATTAGAACAAGAACTTCCTTAAAAATTAAATGGAAAACTTGCATGTTTTTTTTAAAAAAATATATTAATATATGTTCAAGGATAGACAGAAAGAAGAAATGTCTCCTTTTTCAACAAGTATCCAAAAATGTGAAAATAGATTTTTGTGATTATGGAAGGAGAACTGTGTTAGAATTATGAACAAATTAAGAACACTCTTGATTAATTCTTACATTAAGAAATATTTTTATGGTTTGGGTAAAATCTCTGTGTTTGGCCCTTTAAATCTCCTTTTCAGTTGTTTAAAATACAGTTCAACTATTAAAAGAGGCACAAAAGGGCATGACATATTGACATAGAAAGATGTGGATCACTGAGTTTCATGAATTTCCATACCTTATGTCAGCAAGTTGCTCTTGAAAACTCTTTTTTTCCCCAACTGCCAACACTTCAAGCTCAGCTTAGACCCCACCAGTCACACTGGCTTCTTTCCATCGTATACACCTTCACCACAAACAAATATTCTGTGAGCTAAATTATGCTCTCAGCTACACTTGCACAACTTCACTGCTCTCAGGTTATGTCTGTAGTGACACCTGTGCAATTCCATTAGCCTTTGAGTGCTACAGGTCATTGTCACCAGGAGCAGCAACTGAAGCTAATGGGATTTCTCTGCAGCACTGTAGAATGAAAGCTGCACGGCAATGTTTTTGTAGCTGGTGTAGCTGGTAGTTATGCATTAGATGATAAAAACTCATTTCAGTTGTCAGTCTAGTTATTTTTGTGGTACTTGTAGGAAAACATTGTTTATAAATTGCCGGATTCTAAAACACTCCTCCAAGCTGGCAGTATCTTGCTTACCTTAGCGAGTCAAAGTACTGCTTAATGCAAGTAAGGTTTTTGAATGTGGCCCAAAGTTGATTAAAGTGATACAGAAATCACAGAGATGCAGTACGCATGTATTCTCACATGTATTCATTTTCAAAATAATTTTTCCAACAAACTACATTTAAAAGAATGTAAACACAAACTTAATTTAAAGATGTAAAGTTAATATCCTGTTACAGTAATTTATCCCTGTTGCTGCAACATACCTCTTTTGGGCACTTCCAACACTGGAATGTAAGCTATCGTTGACAGAATGGTTCATTTTGTGGCAGGTGTGAATATAGTTAGAGAAGAAATAGGAACTCGCTTGAAGGAGCAACACACCTTCAGATTTAATACCTGCAGACTTTCTGTTCCAGCAGCCTAAGCTAGAGAGAACAGAATTATAAATATTCTCTTAGATGCTGGTAAGGGACCCTAATAGATGCTGCTGTCAGGATATGCCTAAAACAAGGAACATATTTTGCAGTCTGGTTTCCATATATTCCTTTCCTTCACCCTAGTAACATTCTGCTTCCCCAGTCAGTGCTGATGACTGCCACACCTTCAGGCTGTCCAATAACAACAGGTCTTTCTTGTTATAAGGGGAGAAGTAGGAATGATAGTGGCTATATTCTCAATAGCAATTTCTCTGAAAGTCAGGGTGAGGAAAGGATGCTCACTGCTGAGAAAATCAGGCCTTAACAGTAAAATTTGGAAAGCTATGAGTGATGAAAAGAAGGTCTTAAGCTTATTCAAGCACTGCTTCCATTATGCTATGGCTGTATTTTCTGGATGAGCTTGTGGTAGTGATGAGTGATGAGTAGGCACTTTAGCATTCCCTGGTAGAGCCCCAAAGGCTGTCATTGCTCTGACCTTCTTCAACACTCTGAAATCTGACATGTATGTACCAGGCAATTGTTTAAAAATGCAGGAGAAAAAAAAAAATCAAGCATGATTTTGAGATGTTGCAAAAGGGATAGTTATACATACTAAAAGTAAACATTAAATAGAAAAGAATAATGTTATTCCTAAAATGAAGACATCACAGTTAGATATATATCAAATTGAAAAGATGCTCTGTGAAATCAGACAATTTTGGGGAAGTGAGTGATAGTGATGGGAATCCCTGGTTGGTGGGATGAGCAAGCTTAACTACACTATTCAGTTAAATTGTTTTAAGATTAAATAATTGTACAGAGAGCCACTGCTTTTATTAAATTATACATCTTGAGAAATGTAGACACCATGAAATGTTTCAATATATATGCACTCTATCAAGAAAATTGAGTTATACCTTAGGTATCAATGATCTGCCTAGAAATTATGTTTAAAAAACATGGCTATGTATCCTACATGCAGTAGTAAAATGAGCAACCATCCCTTTATCAACTCCTTTACTGATCAAAACTACACTTTGCGAAGTTAAAACAAACCAAAACAGCAAGTGGAAAAAACTATGACTAGAAAAAATCATGTGTACCCTGACAGTTTTGGACTGAATAATCCTAGTCTGAGCTCCAGAATAACTTTGTCTTCACAGCTTCCTAATGTGGTAGTATTTGATATGTTTTGCAGAAAATTGATCTTTTGGCAGGATTCTTCAGGAAACCTTGGAGCAGGCAAAAAGATACTATGTTCTGATCATATAATTTCAGTAATAAAATAAAACATGAATGAAATCTAGTCTAGAAAACACAGTATGTAAAACATAAACCAGAAGATGATCTGACCTGATTGACAGATTGTCCCAAATTGAGGAAATAATAATTTGAGCCCTGGATTAAGGCTCTGGAATTCTTTGCCTTTGCTGTCAGCCTTTTGGATAAACCACATCTGTTCCCTGTATCTCTCTTTTTCCCTGAAAAAGAAAATTACACTTATTTATCAATGAGAAATGCTATAAAACTATAGTTATTCCAGCCAACAGTTTTTTTCATTCATTCAGTGTAATGGGATTTGGTTCACATTTTTTTTGCCAGAAGGAACAAAATATTAACATCAGAGTTAAACCAGAGTCAGAAAGAAACCAGTTCAATAAATACAGGCAGAATATTGCTGCAGGATAAGCTTCTGGTACTTCCTATGTTATGTGATACATCTTATTTTCCAGCTGAGAGAGTCTTATCCAAACCCACGGAAGTATAGATAATTCTTTTCTTTGTTTCCACTGAGCATTGGATCAAAAGTCACATTAAGTAAGATGAATAGAAGGTTTCTGTTAGTGATGACTACTGGGGACTGATAAAGGGAAAAACAGACAACTGTATGGTCCCTGAGTGACAAGGAAAAGACAGAGGCCAACAATTTATTTATGGACACTGTTGCTTTGCATATAGTATTCTGCATAACATTCAGTCCTGAGGCTGTCTACTATACATGGATATCTTTTGCATTATGCTTTCATTCCATAAACTTTATATGTACACACAGGCAATAGAGGGAAATTCCTACTCTTCATTGCTGACAGTTTTTTTCCTAGGCTTGGGTCACTCCACTGATCTAGTTTGCAGCACAGTTACTAAAGAGAGTAAACTGTAAAGCCCAAGTAAAAACAGAGAAAAGTTCTAAACTCTTAAAAGGACTGAGAAATGAGCATCCATGTATACTTTTGGGTTGAGAACTGGCTATGTGACAGAACTCAGAGCGTTGTAATTACAGGGTCAAGTTGGAGGCCTGTAACCAGTGGTGTCCCCCAAGCGTCAATACTCAGTCCAGTCTTGTTCAACTTACTCATCAATGACCTGGATGAGGGGACCGAGTGTATCCTCAGCAAGTTCACTGATGTTACCAAACTAGGAGGACTGGCTGACACTCCAGAAGGCTGTGCTGCCATCCAGTGTGTCTTGGATAGGCTGGAGAGTTGGGCAGAGAAGAACCTAATGAGGTTCAATAAGGACAAGTGTAGGGTCTTGCACCTGGGGAGGAAGAATTCCAGGCACCAACATAGGTTAGGAGTGGGCCTGCTGGAAAGCACTTCTGAGGAGAAGGATCTGGGGATCCTGGTAGACAGTAAACTATCCATGAGCCAGCAAGGTGCCCATGTTGCCAAGAGGGCCAATGGAATCCTGCACTGCATAGCGAAGAGTGTGGCCAGTAGGGCAAAGGAGGTCGCTCTCCCTCTCTACTCTGTACTGGTGAGGCCACAACTGGAATATTGCACCCAGTTCTGGGATCCCCAGTTCAAGAAAGACTGGGAACTACTGGAGAGAGTCAAGCATAGGCTAACAAAGATAATTAAGGGATTGCTCCCTTATGAGGAAAGGCTCAAAGAGCTGGGACTCTTTAGCCTGGAGAAGAGAAGGCTGAGGGGACACCTTATTAATGTTTATAAGTATCTGAAGGGTGGGTTGAAGGAGGATGGAACCAGACTCTCTTCAGTGATTCCCAGTGACAGGATGAGGGGCAATGGGCACAAACTGGAACACAGGAAGTTCCATTCAAATATGAGGAAAAACTTCTTTCCAGTGAGGGTGACAGCACTGGAACAGGCTGCCCAGGGAGGTTGTGGAATCCCCTTCTCTGGAGACCTTCAAGACCCACCAGGATGCAGTCCTGAGTAATGTGCTCTGGGCCATCCTGCTTTGGCAGGGGAGTTGCACTAGATGATCTCTAGAGGTCCCTTCCAACTCTGACAATTCCATGATTCTGTGAATCATGAAAGTCACTTAAGGACTGGCTTTGCACCTATTTGCAACTTAAGTGGATATTTATATTTGTGTAAACTAGGTAGAAAATGGTTGTCAAAGGATATGAGTCTGATTTATAAACTTTCATGCCAACAAATTAAAGAGCATAAAGTCAGAGAAAATCAAATACAAAAATATTAAAGAACATCCGGAAAAAAACAAGGAAACAGCTTCATCAAATTAATTGAACTGTATTACAGAACCAAACAAGTTGATTGTCAAGGCAGTTTTATCATATTCTTTATCAAATTGTGTGTTCATTTTAAACTGAGTTAAGAAGAAACCCGAATGTCTTCAGCTCTCAATGTTATCAAAATCACAGAAGGACATAGAAAAATTCCATGTTGTCCCCCATCACTGAGCTGGGGCATTGCTGGGAACACAGCTGAAACCTTAAGCCTCCAAGGAGAAACACCTGGAATATAAATCAAGCACTTTTCTTTGATCCTCTGTGGCCTTGGCCACATCAGGAAAAATAAGAAACATTCTAATGTTTTCATATGTACTATTTCTGGTTATATATGTTACATATGCTCAAATATATATGTATATTCATATAAATATATATATACATACATACTTCTTGCTTTCATCATTTGCCCTCTATTCACTGCTGCAACCTAGTAGTAACAGTTAAGATTTGACTTCTTTTGTCTGGCAGGAATGATATTCTATATATCTGCTTCTGATATCATCTACCTGGACTTGTGCAAAGCATTTGATACTGTCCCACATGTCATTCTTGTCCTAAATTGGAGATACATGGATTGGACAGATTGACCACTGGCTGGATAACAAGTTGGCTGGATATTTGCACTTGAAGAGTTAGTCAATGCCTCCATGTCCAAGTGGTAAGCACCACTCATCACAAGTGGTCTTCTTCAAGGGTCAGTACTGGCACTAGTGCTGTTTAAGATATTTGTTGGTGACATGGACAATGGGATTGAGTGCACCTTCAGCAAGTTTGCCAAAAACACCAAGCTGTGTGGCATGGTTGACATGCTGGAGGGAAGGGATGTCATCTAGAGGGTAGGCTTGAGAGTTGGGCCTGTATGAACCTCATGAAGTTCATCCATGCCAAATGCAAGGTTCTTCACATGGGCACGGGCACTACAAAGCACAAATACAGGCTGGGTGGAGAATGGAATGAGAGCAGCCCTGGGGATGTTGGTGGACAAGAAGCTCAACATGAGTCATCAATGTGCAGTTGCAGCCCAGAGAGTCAACCTGGGCTGCAAAGCAAGCGTGGCCAGCAGGTCAAGGGAGTTGATTCTGTCCCTCTATTTTGTTCTCATGTGGACCCCACCTGGAGTACTGCAGCCACCTCTGGAGTCCTCAGCACAGGAGAGACATGGACCAGTTGGAGAAAGTACAGAGGAGGGCCACAAAGATTATCAGAGGGCTGGAGCAACTGTGTTATAAAGACAGGCTGAGAGAGTTGGGGTTGTTCAGCCTGGAGAAGAGAAGGCTATGTGGACCTTATAGTGGCCTTCCAGCACCTGAAGGGGGACGACAAGAAAGCTGTGGAGGAATTCTTTATCAGAGAGTGTAGCAACAAGGCGAGGGGTAACAGTTTTAAAATTAAAAAAAGATAGATTTATGTCAGATATTAGGAAGAAATTCTTTACTGTAAGGGTGGTAAGACACTGGAAGAGGTTGCCCAGAGAAGCTGTGGATGCCCCATCCCTGGAAGTGTTCAAGGCCAAGCTGGATAGGGCTTTGAGTAACTTGGTCTAGTGGAAGGTGTTCCTGACCATGGCAGTGGGTTGAAAGTAGATGATCTTTAAGGGTCCCTTCCAACTGTAACTATTCTATGATTCTATGATTCTTTCAACAGGTATCTTTTTCTCTCTCATTTTATCTGAAATAGTTTAGAATGTCTTGTGAACATCTGATTCACAAAATTAAGTCCAATTAAGTACCTTAGCAGATTTTAATCTTTGCAAAATATCCTTTCAAATGCATTTGCACATTTCTGCCAGCTTCACATGTTGCTCATGTTATCCTTGGACTGTGGCCAGTCAGATACCAGAAAGGCTTTCTCCATTTCTTCAGATTGGCTTTGCAACTGCTATTGTACCCTCTCTTTTGAAGGTATGGCTAATAAAAAGAATAGATGTAAAGGTGGTAACAATCAACCTTCATAACAGTCCTGGGATTTATGGGAAAAGATATGGTGACATTGTTTTCCAACCTCCAACAAAAAAAAAGAGGAATAGGTACAAAGTTCTGCTTATGTAAGGGAGCACATAGCAAGAAACAGAGCTCATTACTTATGCTCATATGGATCATTTACATTATGTGTGACCTAAGTCTACCTCAGTAAACACATGTGCACACACCACACACATCTTTATCCACCTTTTTTCTTGTGCAGAAAATCAAGGATTCTAGCTGACATGACATCTTTAAGAGCATTATTAACTTTTTTTTGGGGGAGTTTCTTTTTGATTGCTGCATCACTTTGATGGTACATGTAAGGAAAAAAACATTTTTACTGTTTGTTTTTTAATTCAAGAAGTGGAAGGGAGGAACTGAAAACTTCTGGTTTTACTCCAGGGGTTTTCAGTACTTTGAAGATACTGGATTCTCCTTTACAATTTTATCAAGGTTATAACAAACTTTGAAAAATATTATGATTCTTATGTAGGTACTCCAGTGTACTGCTGCAGGGATTTCTGAAGTGGAATTAGAAGACAATCTTTAAGATTTGCATTTATACAGGAAAAGGTAAACTATATAAAAAAAAAACCTGAACAAGTTTTGAAATGAGTGATCAAAAGAGTAAAATGCACATGGCACTAATGCTGTGTCTGACTGTCAAATTGCTCATGCCGTGTTCATATTCATTCATCATTTTTTTCAATTGTTCTCAAAAACCCAAGGAAAGATAAAGAAGCTCACTGAATAATTTAAAGTGGTTCTCTCTCTTCAGTCATCACTCCTTTTGTTCTTGTATCGATAACCTCACACTAGTCATTTTAATTTATCTGTGGTTGATACAACTATCTCACTGTCTAAAGCAGCGGGAGAGCAAAATGGAAAAGAAATATTTATAACACTTTAAGGAAAAAGAAAAAAGAAGATAAAAATCCTCTAATCTGACTAAAGATTTACAAAGAATTGAGAGAGGCAAAGAGTTCCTCTCCAAGAGATCCACTAGTTTGCTGGCTATTACCAACTAAAGGGTAAAGTCAGACCTAAAGAAGAATAGAAAATTAATCTTTTTATTTAAGACTGGTGTGTTTGTAAGGTTGGTTTTTTTTACCTCCTTTGCTACATATCAGAGTTCTAAAATGCCCTGTTTCTGGAGACTCACCCAATATGATTAACATCATCATTTGTATTACAATAGCACCTCAGAAGCCAAAAGTGAAATCAGCAGCCTTTTGTACTAGACATTGTATGAAAAGTCTTTGCCTTAAAGAGCTTACCAAACTAAAAAAGAAAATCCTAAGACAGGAGAAAGGTATTATTAGTCTTCTGTAATGGGAACAGTGACAGAAAGTCTAATTTAAAATGCCCAGGAAAAAAGCTTAACTGCATGGAGAAATCAAACCACATTCTGAGACCCAACTCTTTGCTTTGACAAGAAGGTTCTTGTTTCTCTGAGGTGCTTTATCACCCAATTTACAACTTACAGTAATTTCAAAAGAAACACTCTTCGTTTTAGAACCAGACTCACCTCCATTACATAGTAATAATTTTTGTAAATTCACAACAAAAAATGTGGTGTCAGGAAAGTGCGAGATTAGTCAGTATTAGTAGAAGTAATCATATTTTGAGACAGGTCATCTAATAACTGAAGAAAGGTTGTGGGCATGTCTACTGGATTCTAATTCTGAGCACAAACATAGTAAGTGCAAGTAAATATTTTGCACAAAATGCTCTGTCCATATGGTTTGTTTTCTTAATTCCATATGAGTTATAGGCAGCAGCACTTTTCAGGTTCATAAACAGCAACAGAGGCACAAAGCATCCTGCTTCTCACTTCAGCCTCTGTTCCAGAAGTCAGGTACTGTAAGGCGATATGCAGAAATCTTTGTGCATTGAAGTTGGGCCTATGTTGAATGATGGCAGAAAATAAAAGAAGTGACAAAAGGGTGAAAGAAAATGATTGTGAGTTTAGGTCAAGTTAAACTGAGACTGCAGAAGAGTCATGAAAAATGAAGATCAAGGGAAGTGGTAATGAGATAGAAAAGAAGCTTTAATACAAACAGAAGGTTAAGTCTAGGAGGCTGCTTAGGTTTTTTCCAC
>VXBJ01003362.1:457-54364 GCA_013400055.1 Nycticryphes semicollaris | reverse complement strand
TTTTTTTTTTTTTTTTGGATGAGCCAAACCCTGGGGGGCTGCAAAGAGCACTGAAGTATTGCCTCAGTGATGTTGCCTTGTTCCAGCGGAGTTGGTACTCAGTTCATGGACTTCTGTGGGAGGGTTTTCTGCAGTTGATGTCTAAGGGATAGAAATAATGCAAAAGGACTGCATCAGGTGTGCTTTGCAGCATCCAGTTCCCAGTGTTCAAATAATCCCTAGGTGCTGCACAAGGTTGAAGGCTTTAGTGTGCTGCTCACTCCCCAGAAAGAATGGTTATTACAAAACTGGACGATAACTTGATGTGAGCAGTATCCTTTGTATCCAGTTTAACATCTTTGTCTAATCGTGTAAAGCTGTAGAGTTGGATAAAGCAAACTGGAGTTGAGCCAGAGTGGCGCGCTTTACCTGATACAGCAATTTCTCTGCCTTTCTACTGTAATTTAGAGTAGACTTCAGGGAGTGTTTTTAATTATGCAAAGTATCTTCATGGTGTTTGGTTGTCTAGGCTGGAGGGGATTGAATTATGGCATAGGCTACCTTTCCTACTTGCTCAACAGGTGTAGTATGGATTTAGACTCCTTACGGAATTCTAATCCTGAAATAATTTTTTTTTTATCCAGTTAGTGTGAAATTCAAAGTTAGTCTCAAATGTGTATTTATGGGGCATAAGGTTAGGGAATAGAGTGATAACTTTGCATAGCGATAGCTTCAAAATAGTCTCTGAAGTAGTTAGAATGAGAGATATGCTAAATGAGTCTCATAGTTTTGCATGTGGTAGGGTAAGATCTATTGTTATAATTTTTCACCTAGGATTTTAAAGAAAGATAATTGTTTAAATGTGTTAGCAGAAAACCTTTGAGTTGCTCTGCTGTGAAAAGGTGAAACTGTGTATAGCTTAACAAAAAAAGTTCAAATTCCTGGACAAACCATTGTCAAATAAAAGCATGACAGTAGTAGGTAGGAGCTTAGCATATGGTAAATAGTAAGGAAAAACAAAAGCCCTCTTTAATTCCATCCACTTATCATTCCTCAGAACTGTTGCTGTAATTACTATGGTCAAGCAACATTTTAAAAATATTCTTTGTCTTAGTGATTTCTAACAAATCACGAAGTTCATTAAGTACTACAGAAAAAAAAGAAGTGTTTTCTGAACCCTGGATCTGCAACTCCTTGTCCCAGTGAGATAGTGCAAGTATGGAATATTTAAAAG
Organism: Nycticryphes semicollaris; assembly: GCA_013400055.1. Taxonomy (NCBI): domain Eukaryota; kingdom Metazoa; phylum Chordata; class Aves; order Charadriiformes; family Rostratulidae; genus Nycticryphes; species Nycticryphes semicollaris. The sequence continues at coordinate 53,151 of VXBJ01003362.1, read as the reverse complement.
CTACTCAGAGAGGTATATTGAGACAAAGACTAGACATAGCTTGCCAGGAGGCTTCCTGTCTGTCCCACTACCTTTACATGGGTCCATACACATTCAGATATGAACTTCTTGCCCATTCCAGATCTCTGCTTATGAGTTCACAGCTGTCTATGCAGGAACCATCAGTCTGATGTTAGGCTATGTACTCTGAATCTCCTACTTCACTGCTACAGGTTTTTAAGACATAGTATTGAGTGGAGAGCAGAAAAAAGTAGCTGGACCTTACCTAGAATAAGAGATAAGAGTAATATATTCAGCCTTCATGAGCATGACTGTAATTTCACAACTCTTTTTCGCATTTTGTATAGTACAGATCTGTCATGTGCTATGGTACAGTCAACAGATGATTGCAGATTGATTGCCAGAACTGAAGAAAATATGAATATTTAATAACACTTTTTTGAGCTCTAGACAGAAATCCTGCAGTGATGCTGGAGGAGCCTAAACGGAGGATTTTATCCCTGTTAGCAATGTTTGCAAATACTAGAAGATACTTGTCTTTATTGCATGCTGCTCTGTAACTCAGACAGAACCTTCTTTTGATGCCTGAAATGAAGACTTTTAAGTTTCTTATAAGTTTCTTATGAAATATTAAGTTTTTGAAAGAATACTTTTTATACATTTCCCAAGTGAGTTGGATGGATATCTAACTGCCAAAATAGAAAGTACAAAATGGAGAGAAGTCCGCTCTGTCTGAAGGCTTCAAAAGGTATGTAATTTTGTGTGAACTTTTAATTTTTCCTAACCCAGTAGATGATACTGCTCTGAAGAATGTCACCGAAGACTGCTGGAGCTGTGAGGTAAGAACATCTTAATGTGTTGTCTCTTTATGAAATGTATTTGAACAAGGTAGTTAGTGAAGTAGTGCAACGTAGCTGATGAGATCCATGGTAGGAAGCTGTCATATCAAAATTTCGGAAGAAGGAGGAGCATGCTCTTTAGGAAGTGGTGATTACAATGCAGTTTTGAATCAACAAATGCTTGATGAAAGATGAAATTCAGGTTCTTATTATCGGGAAAAATAACTAAATTGTGATCTTAAATTAAGTTGCTTGAGTCTTGAAGTCCTAAGCGTGATATGAATGAGTAGGGGAGCAAACTTTGTAAAATACATGTATATTTCTTACATTTTATGGTCTCCTTATAAGGACTATTTGAAGATGTTCAGGCCCAGAATTATTGTCATCTTTGGAAAACATGTTCCCCTCTCTGATTTCACCCTGTTTGAGGGTGAATTTGTATATCTAAGGGCTCTAACTCCAACTGAATCTTTGAGTCTTTCTCCATATAATGAAAAAAAAAATCACAGCTCTCCTTTGTCTAGCTTTTTTAGTGAGTCCTTAACTCCACAAATCAAATTTCCTTGCTTCCTCAGTCCTCTCACTTGAATTGATCTCTCTGGATTGCTTTTTCCCCTTCCTATGACTGTATCTGTTCTCACTTGTTTCCAAGTTGTCCCAGTTGCATTCTACATGGAAATAAAGATTTTATATCATCCTCAGGAAATAAATTTAAAACGCTCACAAAAGATTTCCTGTGGCTGATATATATTATGCTGGTTACATTGATTTTAATTGTGCTTTTAACATAGACTGTATGAATTTTGTACTGCCTTATATAACCCGGGAATTGCAAAACAAGAACATATTTTGTACTCCAGTTGGCGTGTTGGCCATGCCTTTGGCTGCTTTTCATTCAATGTTTTGGTGTGAAATTCCTGCAAATTTGAAATTTAATATCCTTTTCCTTTAGATCTGTCTTGCTATTAGAGTAAGGATGGGGGAAGCATTAGCAAAAGTAATCTTGGATAAGCAACTATTTCTCAGTATAATAAACATAAAATCTTATCATATAAATGCAATACTGTGTGAAAGCCTGATTGGTAAGCTGTTCAGAAGTATGCGATTCAATGAAAAAATTCTCATTTATTTTGTGTTTTCTGGTAGAATGTTAAAAATAATGCCAAAGAATACAGAATGGTGAGTAGAAATATAAAAATAATGTATTTGTGTCACAGAACGTACCATATGACATGCTACCCAATGAGTTTTTTCCAAGTTTGTTCTGAGGATATAGTAGACAAACAAAAGATCTGAAACTTTAAAGTATCATAAAACTGTTTATGAGCTGCTTAGTGATATGCTGTTATACATCCTGAGTTCTTGTATTTCATGACACTACTGTTATATGTTAATGGAAGGAACATTCCCAGTATATTGACTTGAAATACATTTTTTTTATGTGTTCAGTGATACCAGATAAAAATTTTAGCTACTCTCAGTGTATTTTGCTAAGCAATGAAAAAATGAATCTTTTGTTGTTAGTGCTTTCTATAGTAACAACCAGCTTACAAAACCATATGCCCTTTGTGGAGAGTCTTCAGTTCTCTTACATTATCTCTACTGTTAGTCTAACTTTTTTTACTGGCACTATTTCTTACTTCAGCCTCTGCCTGAGGTTACTTACTTTTGTGGTCTAGTGTGTTCTACACCTGCTGTTCATCTAACAGCAGATATTTTGCTAATCTAGATAGGTTTTACTTTCTCTGTTTTCACAGATTACACACATCTAGATGCAACTTAAATCTTCAATAAGTACACTTCATACACTGGGAAAAGTTATGGCTATTTAAAACATTGCATTCTTTGTAGTCCTAGACACTAACACAAAAATATTCTTTGTGCTTCCAACTTTTTGCTAAGTATTGTTAAAACAAACTGGGAAGATAAAAAGCTTTGGGAATTTTCTATTCTTGCTTTCATTTTTAATGTAGTTTGTTTAATCCATGTTATCCAGTTTGTTCAGAATGCATTTGTCACTATGTTTCTCAGATTCATTGGTTACTATGGTGCTCTGAGGTTAATTGAGTAATCAATTAGTTGCCTGTATTGTCTGGTAAAAATGAATTAAAATTGATTGGAATCCAAATGAAACACACATTGTGTTTTTATCATATGAAAGGGTGCAGTGCGGTTCCTCTAATATAGACATCTATTAAGTGGCCATCTGGTTAGCTTATAACGTTTAGCATACAGTAATATTTCTTTTCATTTTGAAAAATAACCCGCATGTTGGAGATAGCTGGAGTTTGTTTGCACCTTTGATCTGTAGAGCTAACTTAGATTTATGGTTGTTCTACCATTGTGTGAAGTCACTTAGTCCTCATCTTCCTGACAGTCAGTTTTTACATGATCTCTGAAGATTTTTAGATTTCACTAGAAATAATGCAAAATCTTTAATCACTGTAAAGCAGCTGGTAACACTTTTATTTCATTGTGTTCAGCTTTGCTTTGGTAATACCATTTGGTTTCCCTTTTATGACTATTTTGTGTATATTAATTGCACTGAAAACCACAGTAAGAGAACAGTGAAATTTCATCAGAACAAGAAAATCTTTATTGTATAGGAGGCTTATAGTAGTATTCCATGAGAATGTAATTGCAATTTGTAGAATTATGGAGGTTTGGGGTGCTGAGTGTTACCACTTTGAATGCAATCAGAAATAATTTCTTAATCGGAATGGAACTACTAATTAGGCTATTAATCTAGCTTTGAAAGGTAATAACATTTTGAAAGGGTAGTTCTTCCAAATTTGAGAATCCTTGTAATATGGAGGTAGAGGTGAAGTGTACTGTCTGAAAAGCATAACCATGAAAGTTGATGCAGAAAACTTACTGCTTGGGCACGTAATCTTCTACACAGCAGAAGGAGGTGACAACAAGCTTCTATGTTTTCCTTGCCACTTTTAATAGCTGAATTTTTAATACAGTTGGTCATATTTATGTATTTTCATAGCCATTAATTTGTCTTCTGTAGATGATTAACTAGCCAAGAGCCTTCTATCCAACATAGATGTTAGCTAGAGAAAAAAAATAGCTCTGTAACTTTTAGTATGGCAAGAACGGAGAGAAACTTCTCTTTTACAAAAAGAGTATTCAATATGACAAGATGGTATTTGAACTGGAAAATGCTTTTATCTTCTAATATGCTGTATTTATTGCAATACATGTTTGTTACTGTGTTGTCTTTTTCTGATCTTTTGGAAAAAAATACCTAAATAATGTATGCATCTACACATATGTGCAAATGTGGTGCAAATATATTGCACCATGTATAAGATACAGCTATTACTGCTTTTTTCCTTTCACTTTTAATAATGAAAAGATATTTTGCTTTTAAACCACTGGATTAGATAGAAGTCTGAGTGTTCAAGCTAATCTAAATTCAAGGATATTTCAGTAAATAATTCTTTTTTCTGTTTAAAAACACTACTTATGGGGGGAAATGTGAACCATAAATAGCTCTTGATTACCCAGGTATGGTTATATGAGAAATCATAAAAAGGCATGGAATGGCTGCTTTAACTTGGAATGATGGAAATGCAAATCCTACTATAGAGTGCAAGTTGCTGATTTAAAGCTGGAAGACAGCTTGATTTACTCTTGCCTGTGGGCTAGGAATAGCAGTAAGCTTATTTTGACTATAAATGGAAAAAGTATGACATAAAAGTCACACGGTAAAATATTTTGCTTTTATCCATTGAAATCTGTTTAGCTGCATAACTCTGCCAGTTTCTTTGAATATATCTTTCCATGTGTATGCGATCTCTGCCTGTGTTCTGTGCCACTAAATTTCATCTGCACAGTTCTCTCATTTATCTCTTTCTTGTTCCCCTTCCTAAACCAGAGCTCTCAATCTATCCTGACAGTGTGCGGATGTAAGAATTACAAGAAATGACCCACACTAGACAAGTTTATCGTGGTTCTTTCTGACTGAGTCATGAGGAAGGTTCTTATTTTGATTTACCTGATAGACCTTCTGTCTGTGCATTGATTTATTTGTAGTAGGGAAAGTTAAGGTATCGAAAATGAAGTATCTAATACTTAAATTTAAGTAAGGGAAAGGAGGAATGCGTTTTCCCATTCTCTAGCTATAAGTTGGTGTAAGAGCTCTCAAATCCTTATTACAATTTTATGCTTTAGCAAACCTTGAGTAATTACATTATGTAAAATGACTTGTAAGTTCCTAAGTGAGGGGAAGATCTCAAATCTAAAGGTTGGGATAAAACACTAAGTGACCAGCTTGCAATTGTAATTAAGAAGTGATAAAAGATGAGGATTTAAGGCATACTTATGAAGAAGTGGCCAGGCTAGCTAACCACAGAGCTGTTCCTCCTCTCTCTTGTTATAATTACAAAAGAATAATTGTTGATACCTTGGGAAGACATCAATGAAAATAGTGACCTGAAGTCTGTCTTGTTTGCTATTGCTGCTAGTTAGTTGCTTGTTCACTAGCTTGCTGTAGTGTTATCAAAGAGAACTATTTAGCTAGTTTAGGTACAGTTTAGCTAAGATTTTGAAGCTGGATGTTTTGGATCCTCTAGACAATGTTTTTAGAAAGATATTGCTGGTTGCATCTACCTTTTATACAAAAAAAATCAATTAGGATTCAGATTTCTTCTTGTTTATTCAGATTTCTACAGCTCATAAGAGCTTCATAATACAAAGTAGTCTCTGTAATACATGGTGCGGAGACCTCCAAAGTAGCCTGAACTGTAGGTACCCTATTCCTGAGACCTGACCCAGGAACTGTACAGTTAATAAGATATGTAACAGTACACTTTTGTATTGGATAACATGAAGCTATATCAGGTATCTTAAACATAGCATCAAATTAATCCATGTAGCTGTGCTCCTATTCTTTATCTTCAGGATTGATAGACTTGGAAACAGCTTGAGTCCTTAAGACAACATACTTAACAGAATGTGTTTTACACAAATACTTCTTTACAGAGGCAACTCTCTTGGTCCACATTCTCTGTGCATGTTGTTCGTGTTTATGTAGACAATCTGAACTATGTTACTGCAAAAGTTTATCCAGCATGCTATGTTGGATTGCCTTGCGGACCCCAGTATCAGGCCTTCAATGCTGTACGTCCTGTTTGCCCTTAATCGAGAGGATGGAGATGAAAAAGAGCAACTTTCACAAGAATCTTTAACATAAAACCTCTTGCTTGCTATCTATATGGTAGCCATAGCACGGAGAAGCCCTGCAATACCAATTCAGAGGTTATAAAAGAGATAGAGCCTGGAATTAACTGCCCTAAGCAACACGGTCTGATGACACTTGGAGCAAGACTATAGGCTAGCAACCTTCTGAAGTTCCTTCCAATCTGAGCTTTCCTATGACCTTACGGTCATAGGCTGTGTGTATATTCCAAACAAATGCATGAGTGTTGCCATGTGTATGCCAGCTCGACCAATCGTAAGGTAGATAAAAGTACAAAGAGAAGTGATGGGGCTCTGAAAGCACCAAGGAACAAGAACAGCCTTGAAAGTATAAGTCTATGATGAAGCTTTTTATTAAGGCTAAAATTTTGTTTCTTCGGTAGGCTACAGTTTCATTTCCAAGTCCATAAGGCAGATACTTCTCAGGTTCTGAAAACCCTGGCTTAATTTCTTGGCAGTACTTGCATGAAAAAAGATGTAACTTCTTCCTGGCTACAAGCAGCATAGACAAAGAAGTTTTAGAATGCCACTAATTTTCCTAATGTAGTCTAGTACCCTGATATCACTCTGGTTATTCAACTGAAATTATTTCTGTGATTACATATAGGTTTGAAGTTGACATCACATTTGAGATTAATAGTCTTTCAGGGGAATGACAATTCAGGTGGATGGTACAGCATGAGTGTGAGTTTTATACATTTCCACTTTTGTTGTTTACCTAGAGCCATACCTTTCAAGACTGAAGTACAGGTGAGAACAATGGCACAAAAATAATGTAGCAACATAGACTCTTAAGGACTGAGCCTGTAAGTGCTTACAGCTAAAAGCAGCACTTACTGCTGGGAGTAGTCCAATTGATTTCTGTGAAATAATAGAAATCAATGTGAGTGCTCCCAGCAGTAAGCACTACAGGCCAGATTTTCAGATATCTAAAACTGAAGGCACCAGCTGAGAATTTTATCCAGACCTCAGTAATGAATGTTAGCTTGTGTGGTTTGGTCTTTAATCTTCATTTTAGAAAGGCTGATTTTATTTATTTAGGTAAAGCATGGTTTTGTGTGTGTGGTTTTTTTTTTTTTTTTTTAACCTGCATTTTGTCCCATGGGTTTGCCAAGGCAGGCTGGAACACATTGTTGCAATGTCCTAAGCACATTAGAGGATTCATTAAAAGCTGCTAAAATCTTAGCAGGTGCTTCTGAGCATGCAGATAGGATGTTCAAATTGCTTTTGTTTTTATACTTTCTTTCCCGAAGTACATCAAAAGTCTTGCTTCTGAGAAATAACATAACAGTATTCCACAACAGATTTCCAAAGAAATTAACCTGTGAGTTGAGACCAGGCATGGAAATACTCACCCCAAGATAAGATTTTTTTTTTAAAGTAATGAGCAAATGTGAACATTGGGTATGCTGCAAGACTGAACAGTTACCTTAACCAATGCACAAAAGCAGTTGTAAATAGCACTGTAAACCTTTTGATCTGTACCTGTCCACAAAAAGCAGAGTAATTATTTTACATGAGAAAACTGACATAGACATATCTGGGACCATGTTATCATTGCCTCAATTTCAGACACTTTGGTAGAAGCACAATTACGGTCATGTGTATCTCTCAAGTCCCTCAAAGTTGTAGTAATTGCAACATGTTTCTTTAACATCCAAATACTGAGACTTCCCAAAATTAAAGAGCACTTAATAAATTTGACTTCAATGAATAAGATAGTGATATGTGTAGGAATATATCAGATACGAGAGGAGCCTGTGGTTCTGTAGCTGCAAGTCCTAGACTCTGACTCCCAGTGTGTACATTTCCTAGTATGATACCTACTTAGTGGCTGACACAGGTTCATAATATCCAAACTCAAAATGTAACAACTGTAGCTGTAATGTGCTTTTAAAGATTTGATTTTTCACTTTCACACAGGAAAAATGAAAACAGACTGTGGATTTGCAGCTGCACTTAGTATAATAATACCAGTTTGTACTGAAGCATGAGGTTATTGATTGTGCTAAAGGTTAAACCTGTAGTAATGACATGCTTGAATTAATGACACGTTCAAGAATGCTGTTTCTAAATTAAGAACATTCCATATCTTTCCCACAAGACATTGTTATAAGGACACACAGGAGACTCTTGGCAAGATTCATGTGATATTATGATATTTCATGTTGGACTAATAGATATTTATTATGTTAACTGCAAACCACATAGCCCATTAGTGTCATATTCCAATGAGCAGACATAACTTCAGAGTGTCCCAAGCATAAACCCATCACTGGCAAAAACTGAATATTTTCAGATATGAGGACCAAGAGCAGCGCTTAATTTGGACAGCAAATTGAGATTGTTTTAAAAAAAGATTAAAATATTGAATACTAGTATGAAAGTTGCATAATTTCTAAGTTTTGTAAAATTTGCATTCAACTTGTAACAAATTATTATTTCTAGGGAAAAATATAAGCAGATGAAAACTAAGGAGAAATTATAGCATTATAATAAGATGTCTTTGTTTTGGTTTTACTTAATAGCAAGAAATACCTTGACTTGTTTGTATCTACGAACTCTCACAAAAACAGTCATGTACTCAGTTTTATGAATCTGAAGCTAATGGTGTCCTACTGAAGTTGACATTTAGCATTTGTGTTTCAGGCACATATTTGTGAATTCCTGAGTAGGGATACTTTTAAAACCTGAAAGTAGAAAGGTTTTCACGGGCATTGACCATAAATAGCTGTGATGTTACAATTGTGTTTCTCATTTCATAATGCCTTATTAAAGATGATAAAAATTAAACATGAGATGTTCTAACTTTGAATAGCATGATCAGTTATAGCCTACAATGGGGTTGAAGTACCAGGTTTATGTTTTACCTCAAGTAACTGATTTTTCTGCTTTTGCTGTTAGTTGACAAATGCTACTCATGGCTTGAGCCTCCAGACCAAGGATATTGGTGCCAAAGGAAAGAATGCAGTAAGCCCTAGTTCCCCATGATATGTCAATGGACCCCAAGAATTGCAGATGGACAATGGAGTAGCAAGAGTACGGAGAACTAAGTATGATGCCAAAGGTCATGAAGATATAGCTACAACCTATCAACTGTCGTGTAATCATTGGAAGAAATTAATCCAAAATGGCATGAATTTGAAATTTCCCATAGGGATTGGAGTGCTGAATGAAGGACTTCAAACAAAGGGCTTGTTTAAAATGGAAAATCTCAGTGCTGGCAGCTGTTTTAAGTGCATTTGGCCAGTTACTCAGATGAAGCACAGTACTGGAGGTAAACCGATGTATAGAAATGCTGACAAGAATACAAAATATCTATCTTGTATTCAACTATGAATTTTACTGAGAAAGGTAAATGGATGTCGGGAAGGTGAAGAGTTCTAAGTATGTTTGTTTTACATCATAAAAAAAGTATAGATTACTGAGATGAACAAAAATGTTTGTACTTCTCTTTGTTTAGTGTTTTCTAGAGTACTTTGCCCATCTCACAATGCTATTGATGAAATTGATCAACAGACAGCAGATAAGTGGGGGAGGAATGCAACTGATGTGTTAGTTTGCAGGGAAACATAAAACGAAGGCGGTAAATACTGTTGAATATAGTTCTAGTAAGGTTTCAGGTAAGAAGCAAAGAAAAATTACTTAAACTTAAGGAAAAAATGCTGAAATAGCTGGTGTTGTGACAGAATTTCAGAACACTTAAAATCTGTTAACTACAGAGAACTAAATGCTAGAGGAAAAAATAACACAGATCTTAGTGAAAACATGTTTAAGTATTATTCATCATGAAGGAAATCTTCCACTGAGTACCTTCTGAAGTTAGTATGTTCTGTTTATGTTCACTGAAATAACATTCACACATTAAATTAGTATTTGTTTCCCTAATAAAAAAAATGCACCCAAATTAGGTGCCTGTCACAATATGACGGCTGAAAGCATCATCTTGAAGCTTTTGATTATTACTAGAGAATTTACATAGTTTTCCATGCTGAAAAAAAAAAATCTAGCTTTGGGATGACTTGTAACAGATTAAATATGACATCATCTTGAAATCAGTGTGAAAATTACCCTTCTAAAACAAAGGTGGTGTTGTGAAGTAGGGTTTAAAACCCTTTGCCAGAGAATGATACCTTTAGAAAGCCCTTTCAACAGAAATTCAAAAGCATATTTGTGCATGTTTGCTGGACACTTGTTTTCATGAAATAACGTGGTCTATATATGTTTCTCAGCTAATTTATGCAGCAGTTACTATTTTCAAAGGACTGTGCTGTTGGAACAAAATTGTTTTACTTTCCCACGTAAATTTAAATCTTTTGCAAAGCAAATCAGCTCTGTCTTGATATTTTTGAGGTGCGTAAATCGAAATTGTTCTGGCACAGAAAACAAAGGTACTTGAATATAGCACGTGAATACTTGATTGATGATAGCTTATCTTTCAAGTTATTTTATATTTCTGTCAGTACGTTGACGCTGCTGGCAAGTGTCCTTACTAGTGGATTCTTATCTCAACATGTAATTGATTTATGAAAATGTGTTTTAGAAAGTATATTTTTGAAACCCAACAAGTCTAGTCACTGGCAGTGTCACTGTCCTTCTGAAATTATTTATCTACTATCTTCTGTCAAAAGCCAGTAGTGAACACCACAGCTTTATAAAGTTGTAATTGTTCTGCAAAAAAATTAGATCTTCAACTCACTATAGATTAAAATATCAAGAACTATGCTCTGGGTTTGAAATTTACTTGATTAGTACAGAATACTCCTTCCACATTGGTATGGAAACTTGTTTATAAATAAATTACATATTGAGCTAATTGTTAGACTGTGGAGCGAGATCCAGTAAAGATCGTGGAGTCATAGAATGGTTAGTTGGAAAGGACCTTAAAGATCATCTGCTACCTTCCCTCCCTACCTTCCACTAGACCAGGTTGCTCAAAGCCCCATACAACCTGGCCTTGAACATTTCCAGGGATGGGACATCCACAACTTCTCTGAGCAACCTGTTCCAGTGTCTTGCTGGTCTCATCATAAAAACCTTCACCCTTAGGTCCAATTTAAATCTACCCTCTTTGAGTATAAAACTGTTTTCCTGTGTCCTGTCACTACAGGTGCTGGTAAAAAAAAAAAAAAAAAAAATTAAAAAAAGTAATCTGTCTTTCTTAAAACCATCCTTTATACATTAAAAGGCCAAAATACGGTCTTCAGGCCTAACTCTCTTAGCCTTTCTTCATATGAGAAACATTCCAGCCCTCTGATCAATTTTGTGTCCCTCCTCTGGACCTGCTCTATCAGGTCCATGTCTTTCTGGTACTGAGGACCCTGTGACTGGTTGCAGGATGAGTGGAATCTTGTTAGAGTGAAGATACTTGTTTATTTCCTGGCTAGGATATAAATCTGTCCAGTCATGCCTGTGTGACTCAGTATTTTTAAGATCAGGCAAAAACTGGTGACATTTTTAGAAGATATTAAAGAAGCTGTTGTCCTATTGTGTTTAAGAAGACCAAGAAACTGTTATGGGGATGCTTAAGGTGAATAGGTGCCTCATGAAAGAGGAACACAATAAGATACTTTTGGGAAAGCAGAAGTCAGGGAAAGGGTCTTGACAAATTATTTCATTTCATGAGATTTGTAACCACTCTAAGTCATCTTTGGTGGGACAAAACGGGCTTTCTTGAAACAGAGGAAAAAGTACGTATGAAATGCCATTGTTTTTCTTATTTGGGTAGAACTGTCTCTAAACTGATCAACTGTTTAGTCTTTGTTTAGAGTAATGTCAATTTATTACTACTTCAATGCTTATTTTGTATTAAGAGTGACTTCAAGCTTTTCAATTCTTGTTACTCCATTCTGAAGGGAATGATTTTATATGGGGTAGAAGTCAACTTTCAGTGTTCTGTGCCCTAATATGGTATCTGACAAACCAAGGAAGTAAAGTTGTGGTTTTTTTACTAGGATCTCTAGTAAGATTTAGGGTATCAATTTGGGAGACCTGTGTCTCAGTAGCAGGTGTTCCATAATTTCTTGGCACATAACAGAATGTGAGCAATAGCTTGAGAACATCAAGGTAACCACAGCGCTAACATATGTTTGGACAGATCACTTTTAGTTCCAAAAGCAACAGCAAGACTTGGCTTAGCTATGACTAATCAGTAACTGTAACTACATACCTTATTCTTTTCTGACATCTGTCATGTTACATGAGAATTATTTTGATAAAATGTCATATGACAGAATTATATATAGAGGTTTTTTTCCCCCTTCCCTGTATGATTTCTTTGTTTTTGTTTGGCTCCTGGCAGAGAGAATTTTCCTTCTGAGGTCCTTCAAAATAGAGTGAGGTGGTATCTTTCCTGGAGGCAAACCAAGGAGTTTAAACTTGTGGAGCTGTAAGAGAAAAAACTATGATGATAATAATTAAACATACCTAAGTATGCTTGTAGCTTGGTTTAGAGAGCTGAAATGTACATAATCATTCTGATTTAGTCTGCCACAATCAAAAAGCTCTTCTTTTATCATGTACAGCAGCTTTTCTGATTATGTGCTTATAAAAGCACTAACTCTTTTGTGTAAAGCCAAACCTTCTGTTTCTGGTCTTAATTCTTCCTTGATTTTTGGCACATTATTTATTTGTGGTTTCTGCTTTTGGGTGTTGTGATTCCTTTGTCTCTACAAAATTCAAGCTGTTGATAATGTATTCCACATTAACCAAGTACATAGGTATCAATTTATTATAAAAACCTGTAATAGTAAATTTCTTTCAATGATCCTTCAGTTTCTTTCAAACTTTGTACACAACTTTAAATATTCTAGAGGATTCTTGTGCAACTTGCTCATTTGAATCATTTTTTTCTGGTAGATGCAACTAGGTTTTAATTGATAGTTTATTAATAGTGATAACAAAAGTTTGGGAAATACTTTCAATGTTTTAATACTTTCAGAAATTCTTTATTTGATAACTTAACGTGCATTTCCATACATTAGAATTCAGGTTTATGTAGGGAAAAAAAATCAGTGACTTGCAATGCAGCAAATGTGCTGTATAGTTGTAGTTTAGAGACTATTTAAAACAGGAGAATAACCCTGACAATACTTCATTCTTAGAGGCAGATTTTTTTTGCTTTGATTTTGAAGGAAAAAGACAAAAATTATAGGGAATGAATGAAAGTATTTTCCTGCACAGTGTGTGGGACAAATACTCACCTCATGCATGCCAATAACAAATTTGCAATTAATATTCTAGTACAATGACTCTTATCTAATTGATGAATAATAATTGTATGCCTCAAGGTAAACTTTGAATTTGTAGCCTTCTGACCCGTAGGGGGAATACAACCAGGTGTCTTTTGTTTTGTGTTTTGGTCTTACTGCTAAGAATACGATCATAAATCAATGTATTTTAAAGCAGTTTTAAAAATATTTTAATTGTATAACATTTCTGTCTCTGCACATAACAGCAATGTCTGAAGGCAACATTTGTGCTTGACATTCCATTGTGCCAGATTTCTAGAAAACATTTGTGAACTCATAATTTATCACAGTACATAATTCATAAATCAGTGGGCAGCTGTGAAACTATCCATGGAGCCTAAATAGAAGCAACCTACATTGTACTTGGTGAAAGGAAAAATGCTGAGATTTAAATAAATTTTTGAAGTTGTTTCAGATATAAGCAGAATACATGTGTAAGCAAGAACGCAGAACTTGAAAATATAATTGGAGATATTTTCCTTTCCTATTTCACTCCCAGCTTTACAGGAACATTTTTTCTTTTCTGGAATGACTAGGGATACTAAAAGGATCCAAAGTGATATTAAAAGTTCCACTCCTTCATTTCTTTTATATGATTAAGTCACGCAAAGAAAATGCAGATCACCGCATTAAGCCTGTGAAAGGTAAGAAGTCAGTGTCCTACTCACAGGAGGAACAGACTTTTCAGCCCAATTAGATTAATAACATTAAAGAAATAACATGGAAAATCAAAAGTTGAGTCCTTTCAAGAGAAACGCATGTAATTCCCCCCTGCTATGGTCTAAGGAAAATGGCTGCTGTCACCAAGCTTATAGGGAAAATTATTACACAATAACTTTGCACCATATAGAAAATGCAACAATATTACAGGATTTTTTTAGCTTAATGAATGCTAAACTGAACTTATTGAAAAGAAATACCTGAAAAATATTAAAATAAAATTCTCATGTAATCTCAAATAGAAGCAAAATGTCTTAAATGTTTGGAAAGGTTTCTGAGCTGTTTATTGACTATAGGTAATAGTTTAGATGAGTTGCACCAAATTTTCATTCTGACAGCTAACCTTTATGGTACGTTTTAATTGGATGGAGGTGCCAAGTAATTAAAATGAGCCCCCATAGCCTCTGGGCTGCCTGCCGACAGCTGTACAAAAATGGTATTGCCTGAAGCACCTGCTCCTGTTTCAGAATTAGAGAAAACACTGTTTCTGAAAGATCTGTTAACTGAGCAGAACACAAGTGACTTGGAAAAGGTAAAAGGTGCCTTTTAAAGTGAGACATTTTCCCTTTTGTATTTTACCCTGGATGTGGACTGTTGGATCTTAAGTATGGCTTGGGGAAAATTTTGGAAATAATGTGGCATTAATTGAAATAAAGTAATATTCCTAGTCTAATTTAGGACTGTTATCAAAAAACTTGTACCCAGATGTGAAACTAGTTTTCCCAGGTAATCTAGTCCACATTCAATCACCTGGAAATCTTGTTTGGTGCAGAATTCTAAATGCTTGGCAGTCAGGGACAAATACTGCATGCCTTCTGTACTCTGGCTTTTGGTGGGAGTGTCAGAAATTGCTTTGAAATCCGAGTTTAGGATCCAAATCTCATAAGTGCTTGTCTTTAGTGAATCAGAACTGTCCTTTGTTTTATGTAGCTGTTTCACCTAACATTTACTCACCTGATGAGCAGCTTTTACTTCTCAGTGTTTACTTTGCTAGCCTAAATAAGCAAAGTCCTCTGTCTCTTCTTATAAGATATATATTCCTCTGATCTGTTCCATGTTGTGTTTTGAATTCATAAACTTTGAGTATGGTGATCAAAAAGATGTGTATTTTTATTTTTTCATCTTATTTTTCTTTGCCTGAAAAACCGAAACATAAGGATTGCACTTATTTTTTTTATGGCCCTATTATTTTGGGCCTCTTTCATCTTTTGGCTAGTGTGTCTTTTTCTCTTCCAAGAAATTCCTACTCAAGTTGTTAACTTACTGCAGACATACTGGTTATTAGTGACTGAGGCTATGACCTTGCACTTTAACTTTGATTTCTAACATTGGTTTTCTAGAAGTCACCCCTATTGCAATAATACAATTTTCTTCATTAATCCCTCCCAAGTTTTGAGTCATCAACAAATCTTTTAAGCGCAGTTTAAATTTTTTTCAATTATGAAAGTAACAAAAAAAAAAAAAAAAATTAAGCTAGGAATGTCCTTCCCTGTTATGTCTCCTTCACACAATTCCTTACTGAGGTCTTCTCCAGTATATAATGATATATAATATTAATATATGCTGGTGTACAAAGCCAAAGTAGACTTGACCTATAGCATTCCATTTGTCTTGACAGGTTGGCCAGGTATGTCTATTGAGACAAACTAATGTGGCATCTGTACTTGGTAAATGATTTCCAGTTGATTTCATTATCCATTCAGCTTTATTACTAACCACCCTTCAAATTTTATATTTTTACCTGTTATTGAGAGGCTATTTGATCTAAAGATCAATTACTTCACCCATTCTTAAAATGTTGCATTTTTTGGTTTTCACCTATCTGATATTAGTGTTGTCTCTACAGATTTCTTCAAAAGACTTTGAGGCTGTTGTCACTCAGTGTGTGATTAAGTATAAAAATTATTTTAATATAGTATTCTAATATTCACTTTATCTGTACTTTGTTAACTTTTATAGGTTTTGGTGTTGGTTTTTTTGGTTCGGTTTTGTGTTGTTAAGCTTAATCTCTCAACTCCATTGAATATTGAGACCAGTATTGTTTGGTTTCAGGTCAAACCCAGATCATCTTTCATCTCCAGTCCATCTTCTTTTCTTAGCAGCAAGCTGCTGCTTTCTCTGGTCTCAATTTCTTTATGAAATGGAAGAGGCTTTTTCTACTTGTTTTAGCTTTTTTTGCAGGGTGTGACTCATCAAGATTTTTGCAGCTCTCACTTTATCACTATGTTTTCTGGCCTTAAGACAGGTTTTTGTTATTAAGTACTTATCAGTGCACTGAACCTTTTTTTAATTTTTCAGTTGTATTGCTTATTTTTCATCCACATAGGTCTCTCTTCCCTATTTGCTTGATTTCCAGCTCTTCAAGTAATCATTCCTAGATTACATGGTTGATAGAATATTTTTTCTATACTATATCACTAGACAGTAAAATTAATTATTTTTGTTTACTATTTGTAGCTATTTTCCCAAAGAGAATATCTACTATGTTACCACACAATTGACACTAAATCTTTTTTTTTTTTTTTTAAAGCATTGATGAGGCTTATTCCTGTGCTTTAGTCTATCATACAATGCCAAAGGTAAAATTTCTCATTTAATCTTATTACTAATGCCAGGGGATTAATGTCAGGTGGCACTTGTGGTGACAGTGAAAAGATTAAAAAATAATTCCATTAAACCTGTCTACTGCAATTGATATTTGAACCATTAATAAGAGGGATTACCTTCTTTGTAGGCCATGGTAGAAATAAGCTCAGTGTAATTGCTTTATGAACCAAAGACCTCCTAGCTTCTAATACATGAAAGATTCTATTTCATAGAGATCTCTGATTAAGACATTCATTGAGAGTTTTGTTGTCTTAGGCTAATGGGAAACATCAACATAATAGTTCCCTCATTTTCTGATGATGAATATTATATGTTTTCTGAAAGCATATGAATATGATTAAAAGTCTCTCTTAAATTTTCCATATTTCCATATAGTTTGTATTATGTTTTTTCTTCAACATTTGGGTATAGCTTGTATTATACTATTTCTTCAGCCCAATTTATTATAGAATCACAGATTTTCAGGGATTGGAAGGGACCTTGAAAGATCATCTCGTCCAATCCCCCTGCCAGAGCAGAAACACCTAGATCAGGTCACACAGGAACACATCTAGGTGGGCTTTTGAATGTCTCCAGAGAAGGAGCCTTCACAACTAGAAGGTTCTCCCTTCTTATCAGAAGGAAGAAATTAAAAATACAAATGGAAACAATTAAAAAATCCAAAATTATTTACAAAAAGTTTCCTATTTTTTTTATTCTATTAATTGTTACATTCTCATTTTGGCATAGCAAGAAAAAGTAGAGGTTTAAAGATCCTCTAACATCTTTCAGACATTACATGCAGGTTTACAGCTGGAAGTAATTTATCATGGAAACATCTGGAAAAGAGAAGAGGTGTAACGAAGATCTATGCAATGAAGTAGGCCCTAGATTCAGTCCAATTGTTTTCCTCACGTTCGTGCGTCTTTTAGAGGAGTAAAAAGTCCTTTTTCTAAAGATGTAACCAGTGCAGTGGTGGTCTTGGATCAATTTAGTTTTGGAGACTTTAAATTCTTCATAAAGTTATGAAATAATAGATTTGTTTGAGTAGACCTCTTACAACAGAGGTAGCTGGGTCTTGGTCATGGTGTTCCTTGGTACCCATGCTTATTTTACTGTCTGTAAATGTTTTGATGCAGTTTAAAACCTGTTTTTTTAAATGGCTACTATATACTGCATATGAGAAGACCTTTGAAATGTCAAAGATTTTAAATAGTAGTGTAATCAAATAACAGAAAGCACACAATCAATTAACTTGTCTAATATTTCAAATTGCCTTTTATGTCAGGATTTCCTGATTTTTAACAAACCAAAAATAAAAATAAAAGGTTGGACATGGAAGGATGTAGGAAAAGTGGGGGTGTTACTGTCTGTTTTAAAGATAAATAAGAAACTTCACTGGGCACTAACGCCTTAAATTTCAGGCATCTCTGCAGCGTAACGGGTGAATACAACAGTGTGCCCAATGTCTCTGTTATGTCTGAATAACAGAGGGATGGAATGCGGAAATGTCAATGCCAAGATGTTAAGGCATATAATAAAAATATATAAACAATAAATTATTGTTTGACTTCCAAATGAAGCAGATCAGTATGAAAAGAAGTAACATTCATCCATACAGGGATATACATCTTATTCAACATGGAAAAAACAAAAACCAGCTTCATTAGAAGGAAGTTATAACTCGTAAATGTGAGCTATTTAAAAATAATTTTTTTAAAAGAAAGTAAATAAACATATGGATAACAATGACCTCAGTGAATCTGGATTTACAAAGTGCTGTTTGCAAGGTCTTTACCAAATTTTCTTGAAGGCCGTAAC
Source organism: Nycticryphes semicollaris (assembly GCA_013400055.1). Taxonomy (NCBI): domain Eukaryota; kingdom Metazoa; phylum Chordata; class Aves; order Charadriiformes; family Rostratulidae; genus Nycticryphes; species Nycticryphes semicollaris. Next base: position 34,727 of record VXBJ01003362.1, on the reverse strand, counting down.
CTGTCATGAAATAAGAGGGAAGGTTACCTTGTGAACTAACAAATGGTTAGGAATGAGAAAAGGAATAAGTAGTGTTTTACAATAGAGGGAGAATACGAAGCTCTGTGCTGCTCATAATTTATCTGGGTGAGTAGAGCAGTAGGAAAACTTGCTGATATGAGAAAGTCAAAAGCAATATGGCTAGAAAATGCTGCAAAGTGAACTTGAGTACAGAGAAACTGAGCCTGTAATATGGCAGGTGAAAATCTCTTTCAGAGTCAATAAATGCCAATGGGAAAAAACACCTTTATAGTCTAGCTGCACTGTCCTTGTAACTATTTATAAAGCAGTAGTTTCTAAGTAGATTATTAACATGAAAATATTTGTTAAAAAACATCAGTTCAGTCCCTAGTGGTAACCAAAAGGCAAATGGAACATTAGAATTATTGGGAAAGGAATGGAAAGGAAAGCAAAAAAACCCACCTTTATGGTATGATGCATGCATACTTTCTTTTCTGTGCCATTCTAGTTGCAGAGCTTTTAAGAGAATACAGCAGAACCAGAAAATGTATGTAACAAAGGAGAACTAGAAGACTGGGAAGTGCATGAAGAGGTGGAACAGAGTGGACTTTTTGGCTTAGGAAAGTGAGGAGGAGAAAGTTGATTTAAGTGACATGACATTATAAAAAAAATAAGAATTAGTAATACTTCAGCCTTTAGGGGGGGAAAAAAAAAAAGGAATTAAGGGATTTGAAGTGAAACTCAAGGAATGGATATAAAAGAACCCAAAAAGTACATAGCATGTATCTTCAGCAATGGAAGTCATTATCATAGGATGTTTTGGGTGCCCAAAATATAAATGGATTCAAAGCAACTGATTAATTCAAAGAAAATTTATCAAGAAATAACAAATGCAATGTGAAACGCATAGTCTATGGCTTAGGAAGCCTCTAAATCACAACCTGTTGGAAAACTTGTAATGTACATGTGACAATGTTCTGTATGCATCCAGCTTTTATATACTTTACCCCAGATCTTGCTACATATCTTTATCAGACTTGTATCATTGGGTTTCCCTCGGCTGGTCCCAGACTCTAATTCACTGAGTCCTGAAGCAGAAAAGTGAGAATTCCTCTATTCACTAGGGCTTCTTTTTTGTTTTATGTTATAATTAATCATAATCTGCCTATTTAAACATGAAGATACTCTGTGCTACTACTATAGTAATGACCAGTGAAATAAAGTAAGTATTATTTGTGGAAGCATCCACACTCAGAAAATCTCTTCTGTGACAGTAATTTAGACCGTGAATTATCAACAAATGAAAGTGCAATTCTAAATATTTAGTGGTATATTATGATTTGTCCTGAATAAAAGTCAACACAACATGTTTTACTGACCCGTCGTCAGAAGCTTCTTGGGAGTCCTTGTGGCCCTAAAAGGAAGACTTAAATCACATAACAGCATTAGTCTAGGGTTAACAACCAGTCTTTCTCCTTTTTTGCTGCGGTGAAAACAATATTATTTCATCACTGCTTAGGAAAGACTAATGACCTGGCACGGATGTTAGTTTTATCTTTTTATACTTCTGTTGAAGAATGAGTAAAATAGAAAATAGAATTCTTCATGCAGTATAAGGCAGCAAAACTTCCAGCAAATAACCTAGATATTTTAACCATCAGATTCTAAGCGGAGCTTCCAGATAAGAACTTCAGCTACATTTTTATCTCTCTTACCAGAACATCTGCTCCTCAGTTCTCAGTAGGTGTTTTTGTTTACCATGCATTCTACCCTGGTTGCCTAGTCAAGAGTATGCTTCTCAATGATTTACGTGACTGAAACTTAGACTACTGTGGTAATGAGGACACGTATCACAGACCTTTTATTGTTGGAGGCTATTTGTTTCTGTTTTTAAACAAATGTGGTTAATTTGCATTTGCAGCTTCTTATGCTGCTGTTTTCTTGAAATATGCAGTACCCGAGTTTATTGGCAGGAGTATTAGAGGAAATGCCAGAGGGGGAGAAAAAAACCCCAAACACCAAAACCATACAATAAAAGAGGAGGAAAAAAATGCATTGGAAGGCAATGGGAACATCCACTTCTAGAAGAGGGCAATTGGTCCATGAGGAAGGCTGAAAAAAATGTTTAGAGGAGGATTTGGGATAAAGAGCCAAAATGTTTTGCTATGACTCTGTTGGATAATAGCTTACATTAGTAAATGCAGCTATATCAACTGGAAATACAATTCTAAAATATTTGCTGCCTCTGTGAAGAGAAATATACCGTATAGCTATTATGTTCAAACCCTCGTAATTTCAAATTCCAAAGACTCTTTATAAAACTAACAGCTTGTGTTTTCAGAAATATGGGTAGACGAAAAAGCATAATGAACAGATTACTGGCTAATTTTGACTAGTGGAAATCTGAGGGAATTGGATTGTGCTGTACCTAGCTGCTGTTAGTGTTAATTTGTAGCGCTGTGTGAAACTGAGTACGGGCCCATACTGTACAGGCTTGGTTGAAAACAACCCAAATACCACAAAAAAAAAAATCAATCTCATTTTTCATAAAACATTATAAAGTTTGTCTTTGAGAAAGGATGCTTATATTGTGCCTAGCAATTGTTTATATAAACCTATTTGGAAATTTAAACAGTACTTATTTAAACTACTCCTAACATTAAGAGGCTGGTCCAGAATTTCATACCTTGGGTAATTAGATACTCCTTTAATTTTCAGTTTCAATATTTCAATGGCTGATTTCTTATACTTTTGTAGTAGCGTGTACCGTGGCATTTACTTTTTCCAGTTGTTCTTCCTTCCTCGTGTTTTCCCTTCTCTCTTACTTTTTTTTTTATACAAAATTATCTATTATCATAACATCAGTCTTAGTTTTGTGTGTGTTTAGAAGCTGTGCTGTTCTAATATAAATTGTGAAGTAGATAATCAAGTCCTATACTCACACAATTGCTTTTCTCTGTATATGTTCCAACTTGAAACCATACATTTAAGCACAGGAAACCCAAATAATATTTCTTATGTCCAGATGTGATATTTGGAAGGTATCTTGCCTCTGACTTAAGCAACAGTATTGATCTTCCTTACCTCTTCTAGAAATATTTTCTTTGATAAGAATCAATATCCTTTTCCAAAGCAGATGTGCACTGATGATTCATAGTCAGACTGCAACAGAGTAATATCAGTGATTTGCTGCATGTGAGCACTGGCTTTTTACAGAAATTTTCAGTCCTATAACGCATGATATTGCACTGTATTTTAGTGGTATTTTATTCCATTTTCAGTGTGCCAAATCAAGTTATTCGATTCCTCTTGATTTTCAGATCCTCTGTATTGGTAATACTTTACCAAACCCATTTTTATTAGCACCCTTCTATTTAGGATATTATTAATGTAAATAATAAATAAAATAATTTAAGCCAATCCCTGAACAACCTCTTTAAAAACACTCCTTCAGGCTCAACAGTTGACCTTTCAGTACAACCTGTTTCTCTTTTCCATTTAACCAGAAATCTCCGATCTGTTAGGTGAAGTGTGGGCTTAGCTTTATGCATAGAGCTATATGACTGATGTCAAATTAAACTTAAGTGTGCACTTAAGAATTTTACCACAACTTAACTACTTTACGCAGGAATCATATGCTTAAAACCATCTCATCAATGTATCTGAACTGGCTTCTAGTAGTAATATTTGGTGAAATAAGAAGGTAAGGTGAATTATGACAACAGTATGGTGCTATAGGTGGCAGTGATCATTTGAGTCTGTTTCAAGTTCAAACAGCTGAACCTCTGAATGATCTGCTGTTACTCCAGATCTGAGAAGCATGTTTCGCCTGTTCATTTTGGTCACATTTACAGAAATTACATTTCTGATCTTTGTCAGCCAGGTTATTAAAGGTTTGTGTTTCTACAACAATAATAAAATTTTATTTTCTAGATGTTGACCAGTGTATTGATTAGTCTGAAAGAGCAGTTATTTTTTTTAATTAGCTAGAATAAAGGGATGCATAGAAATATTACTCACTAAGACCAGTCTTACGAGCTTAATGTTTCTTTTTACAGCTGATCTTTTCTTTGTTTTTAAGTCCATTGAGTTTAATAGGTTTTACTTGCCCTATACATTAATGCTTGACTGAGTGTTTTGCTGTATTTCACATAAATAAAAATAGCTAATAAGTCACTATAATTACTTACACAGCACAGAAAAGGGAAGATGATGATAGTAAGCAGGTAAGAAGCTTTTCATAAGATACGCGAATCTAATTCTAGCCAGAAGTGTGTGTGTGTGGATACCAGGAAGGTGTGTATGTGGAGTCACACAGAACCTATATTAGACTTGTTTGTATAAAGGTTAACTGATCTGCACTGTTAGTCACAGGCTGCCAGATGTTTAGAAACACCAAAAAGTGCATTCATAACAAAAAGATGCTGTTAAAAATGTAAAAATCGAAGGAGCATCTATGTTATGCCAGCTTCATCTAGCCCAATATCCCACATCTGACTGTGGTCAAAAAGCAGCTGTAAAGGGAGGAGTACAAAAAGTAATGAAGTACCATGATGCTTTCCCCAAATATTTTGTCATCAGACTCTGCCCTTTTGTGGACCATTTTTCCTTATCAGCAGTGATCAATTTTGTCTTTTGTATGTTTGTTAAATGGAGTCTGTAGCCTCACTTGAAATACCATGGCAGCATGAGATATGTAAGTTATGTTACACAGTTTCCTCCGCCAACTTCTCTTGAAATTCAGTTATTGACACTCCTGAACAAGCTAATCTGCAAAATATGAAAGAGCTGCAAGAGAAATGCAGTGTTGGTTCTCATAATCCTGTTTAGACTTTGAAGAAGCTCCACAATGTTGCTCACCAAGTGAGTATTTTGTTAAGGAAGACTTATAGGGAATAAAAATCAGGGGAAGGCATGATACAAATTTCATGCCATGTGGGAGGATAACATTTAAATCCTATTCATAAATTCCAGTAGTTTCATACTGTGAAGCTGAAACTAAGTGAAGGTGGGAGACAAGTTTTATGGATAACCTTGACTGAAGCTCTTCAAATTAGAAGATATAGCAGAATTAGAAGATATAACAGCAGTCCATTCCCACTATTTCAACCAAGAGTCTGAACCAGATTAATTTTCTTGAAATGTAAATGAATAGTTTCCTTTATAGTAACAAGGATCTAGAAGGATAAGGCTGAAATTCTAAAGACGACTCCTAATTTTAATTTAGGAGATTAACTTCTTAGTGATGTGGGTAAGGTGTTTTGACTTTTGAAAGAGCTAGTCACTTACTTAGAGTCTCCTGGCTTTGATGTTTTTTCTAAGACTGCCTGTATCTATATATTTTGATAATGACTATAAAAAAAATATTGACATGTTCAGAATTTTTAATCCATTCTTTTCAAAGCCAGAAAAGTAAGAAAGGACTTTTTTTTGCTATTTTCTTCAACTTTTCCAGAAACATTCTATAATTTTCCTGATGTCTGGAAGTGAATAAAACAGTGACATCAGAAATTAATTTGAGGCTGTCTCTCAATTTCATGGTTACTGTCATTTCATGTTCTTACGCAAGCTTTCTTGAGGTCAGCTTGATTATGCTCTGAGGAAGAGAAATTATCACTCTAAATCAGGCTTTTCTAAAAATATTGGGAATCCATTCCTAATCCATGTCAAAGTATGCCTCAGTTCTTTCAGGTTGGAAAGGGTAGCAGTTTCCAGGTCTTGAGCAATTGAAGATAAAGTGTGTTTTTATGCAGTCCTAGATTCTGGGGTGGCATGTTTTCTCCCTTGTTGATATGAAAGAGCCTGTTCGTTTAATGCCAGTAGACAGAAGCAAAGCTACTCCTGTTTCAACTCTGTGTAAGTGTTCAGATGTTGATGCATTTGTGCTGCCTACACATATCCCTTAATTTATCCACACAGGGCTACCAAAAAGAGTAAAAGCATTCTTCCAATTCTTTGAGATGAGAAAAATGAAGTTTTGAGAAATTATCACAAAGTGGTAGAGGCACAGTCACTACCAAGTCCAGGATTCAAATGTGCTGATTTCTAACTGTCTACAGTAGGATTAGAGACAACAGTATATATTTCTCATGCTTTTGCCTTTTCGGAATGATTTGAGATCTGAGCTGATCTCTTTACTTATGCTTTCTCATATATGAGTGTTAACACTTTGATTGATATAAAGTCTCTGTTAAGAAACTTAAAAGCTAAGTAGGAAAGATTATTCTGTCTCATGAATAACAAATGAAGTGTGACAGGGAAGCACATTATCTTTTAAATTACATGTAAGTAATTTGTTAATTACAGTCAGAAACAATGTTGCTACCTTAGTTTAAAATACCCAAATAAATCTAGGATTTGCAGCTGAAATTTAATTTATGACATTGATAAATATCCCACTGAGAAGAAAAATCTGCAGGATTTGGCCCAGAATTTAACTAGGGCTTCCTTGGTTCCTAGCCTGTTTGGAATAGCTGTTAGCAATTATACATATTACGTTAACGCCTAGGGTCCATTTCAGAATTTCCCAATATGCTAGGTGTGGCTAGAAGAAGAAATGGCCTTTCTATGTTCAGTTTAGAATATGATATCGGTGAAAACGGACATAAGTATAATCTGATGTAATTTTTAAATAAAGAAGATGGAAACTGTAGGCAAAGAAACAATGGGGTTATCCTTAGATGCAAGAGAGGCGAAATACTTTCTAACCTCATATTATACTGTATAAAACATGTTAATCTCAGTTTTATACCAGCTTCATAGTTGAAGTCAAGAGAGGGACATCTGACCTTTCTGAACTTTCTTCTAGCTGAAGAAATTGCATGGTGTGTCAGGTTTGAAGGCAGCATTATATAATTTTAATGAATTTAACCTGAAGCATGCAAATAAAGATACCTAAGGACCTCCTCATGACTCTGAAGTTCTATTTATTTCTGTATTGACACAATACTGCAGAGTTCACTGAGAAATTTTCAATTATCTCTTTATTCTGCTTTTACTGTAACTTTGTTCTTAGCTGTCTTAGCTAAGAATACTTACTCTTTTTGTGACCTCAGTCCTCAGCTAAATCATCCCAGACTTTGCTAGGTAGCTTCTAAAGGAAGTACTGACTTTTTCTCATTTTCTCATTGTTAAGCTACATATTTCTTTCAGAGACTTCTCGCTGTTGGAGGTCACACTGTGAATGAATAATGCAAAACCAGCTGCAATATAGGAATGGTATTACATCTTGTCATGTGGTAATTTGGGAAGGAAATCATGACTGCTTTTGTTTGAGATTCCTACAATTCTACTTTTTCAATTTTGCAACCTAATGAAACTGTCTTTCTGTTATCTCTCATATAGAAAAAGCAGTTCCTCTGGTCCTTTCATGCTTTCTCTCTTGCTGTCCTCATTTGCCATGGGAAAAACTTCCAGGAAGTGCCTGCAAAACCATCATGTTTACTATTTAAGATGTCTTAAATGCTTTGAACTTTGTTAATAAGTTGGTGCACAGTGACTACAGCTTAGTATTTTAATAGCTGCCCTGCTGTTCTAGATCCTACTTGTGTAAAGTTTGTATTGGCATTTTTTTAATAATGAATTCAGTGTGATTTGTTATATTGCTTAACTTCAAATCAACTGCTGTTTTTCATATTTGAATATGGCTGCAAGTAGGTGTAGCCTATAGCTCAATTTATTAAAATATTGTAGCGTAATTGAAAGGGTTTAAAATTAAAAAGAGGAAAGAATTAAAAATTAATACTTCAAATTTTTTAAATATAAAAATCTTAAATGAATAAACTTATGTGCATCATTACATTGTATACCTTTATAATAAGTCTACATAAAATATAGCAAGACTTGTACTGTGAAGGTCCACTTGGATCTGATTATTTTGAAGAGTGTTGTGATAGGATGGATATTTATTTTCAGGTAGATAGCATAATACAGGTTGGAATCAGACAGTTATTGCCTTGCCAAATAATGAGGGCAGAGCAATGCTCCTTTTAATACCAGAAAAAAAGTGTAAATAATTTCCTCTGTAGTGGAGACCGCAAAATCTCCATGGACTGTCTCATATAGAAACACTTCCCTAGCAAAACCACAAAGAAAGTTCAAAAATGAGTTATGGCTGTGAGAAATGGGGACTGCTCATCTGTGAGGGTGAGCTTTCAGGAGCATCTAGTAATTACTGTTGACTCAAGAGTATTTTGGAAGTTGGAAAACTTGTTTTGTATTATAGATCTGTTAACTGAAAGGGTTTTCTTTATTGCAGGTCATTCTGGGGTAAGCTCTAAGACCTCTCTGAGCTTAACTTATTTTCTTAAGCCAAGAAGCAAAATATATACTGACCCTTATAGGACTTTGAAGAACTCCATTTTGGAGTAGAGGTGGAGTAAAGGCTGACTCCCTCAAGAAGATGATAGGGTGATCATGGAACCAGGAAGCTCATACTAAGAGTTCTAGAAACATATATAATGTAGCAACCTAATAATAAAACTGTAAATAGTAGAGACCAAAGGTACTTCTGGTTCAGTACCCTATGGCAGTATCAAGAGTTAATGTGCAGTGAAGAATAAAAGAACAGGCAAGGATCAAGTGAAAACTCTGCATGAATACTGTTCTAGCATCCAGTGATCTTTAGGTCAGGCATTTGTCAAATTAGGAGTGATGTTATGGCATTAAATAACCTTGTATGGATCTTTACCTAAAAGTTTACATGGACCAACTGATGAGAGATTGAAAAGATCCTGTTGAAAGTTGTTCCAAAACTTCACTGTCTTAAAGTGGAGAATTTCCTTTTATGTATTTCGAACTTAACTTTTGCCATTTTCTTTTTATGACTTCACTGTCTCTTCTGCTATAAGAGAATAGAACAGCAGTCTGTCTAAATTTGACTGCCTGCTATGGGTACTTTTCTCTCAGTGATTTTCCAGGACAAAGAGTCATATTTACTTGTGCTGTTTCCTCCTAAGGAAGCTGTTCTGTATGTGTCTTTGCTCATCTCATCCTTCCCTGGTTCTTTAACAGTTTCCTATTCTCTTTAGAGATGGGCAGTCCTTGCTTTAGATGAGTACATGTTACTTTGATAAACCTATTGTACTAGTTTGGTATTATGAAGGTTAATAATTTTTACTGTTTCAATCCTTCTTGGATAATATTCTCCCGTACGAGAATACAGACCAGAGCTTTTGTGATCTACCGTTTAAAGAATCATGTTGAAAGGAGGAGGCTGGGCAAGAAAACCTTCTTTGACCCTTTCCTGTTGAATTCTTTCTCACACATACGGCAGGTACACCCACATATGAAAATATGCAACCTACAGTGATCATCAATTTTCAATCTTAGTGTCCGCATAAACCAAACTCTGATGCTTTGTAATTCCAAAGTTCAGTAAACTGAATGAAACTTTCCGATTAAGGAAAACCCTTAAGAATCAAACTTGTTCACTGCAGGAGATTATTGCCATGAAAACACCACAGATTCTAAACCTGGTTAGAATTTTTCTCTAAAGCACTTTATTTTCTGTCATGGAATAAATTAATACAAAATTATGTTTAATTAAAGTAAAAATAAGTTTATTTGGACTGCTAGCCCCTGCAAGAGAACTAATGAAAGCATGCCTGTACTTCATATTAAATCACCTTTATTAAAGAAAAACCTGTTATGAAAACTTTCAGGGAGCAATTACAAGAAATATATGATGAGATACACAGAAAAGACCATTTAGGCAAGGTTTTCCTATGTATTGGAAACTGTGACCAAGATAAATGTGACTTTTCTGCATAAGGCTGATCTAAATTTATTTCCTTTCCATTCAGAGATTAGAAAAGCTTTTCTGCCTTGCAGTTTCAAAATACAAAAAAAAGTTTTGTACCATATGAATACTAATCTCATGTAGACAATTGAAAGAGATACACAACTTGTGTCAACCAAAACCAGGTTCTTTTCCAAAGCCAGATCCCAGGCAAAGCTGAATATATTTTTTTTTAATAGACTTTTAATAGATTTTAATATTTTGTTACTTTCAGTTAACACGAATTGAATGGTCTTGCTTCACTTAAATATCCCATTAACCCATTTCTGATGAGGAAAAAAAAAAACCCTATGCTGATCTCTATTTTGTAAAGTCTGGTTTGTTGTTACAGCTCATGTTGCCACCATCTTCTCAGTAAAACAGTCAGGTTTAGAAGCCTTAATTTCAAGTACTTTAATTGCCAGTAGTTAAAAAATGCCTACTTCTAGGTGTCTTTGGGGGATTTTTATATTTATTGGTTTATTATAAGCTGTTCAGGTGATCTCTTGAGCACACTGAGGAAATCAACGCACTCTAAAATTAAACCCATGCAGAGGACAATTTTTTCTTGGTTTTGGTAAGAGCAAAATGAGTTTTCAAACTAATCAGGACTATATGATCTGAGACTAGAGAAATAAGGGAAGGAACAATATATTTAACAAGAAGTCAGAGATGACGTAGTAGTGGAAATAAATTCCAGAGCTGAACAAGAATGACTTTTATGTAGCCCAACAAAAATCACTGTTCATTAGGAGGGATGGAATTTATGTGAAGCATTTGACACTGTTCCACACAGCATCCTGGTCTAAAAATTGGAAGGTCATGGATTTGATGGATGGACTGCTTGGTGGATAAGGAACTGGCTGGATGGCTGCACTCAAAGGGTTGTGGTCAATGGCTCAATGTCCAAGTGGCAGCCAGCGATGAGCAGTGTTCCTCAGGGCTCTGTTCTGGGACCAGTACTGTTTAACATCTTTGTTGGAGACATGGACAGTAGGAATGAGTGCACCCTCAGCAAGTCTGCTGACAACACCAAGCTGTGTGGTGTGGTTGACAAGCTGAAGGGATGCCATCCGGAGGGACCTGGACAGTCTTGAGAGGTGGGCTTGTGCAAACCTGATGAAGTTCAACCAAGCCAAGTGCAAGGTCCTGCACCTGAGACATGGCAATCCCAAGCACAAATACAGGCTGGGTGCAGAATGGCTGGAGAGCAGCCCCTGAGAAGGACTTTGGGGTGTTGGTGGATAAGAAGCTCAACATGAGCCAGCAGTGCACACTGGCATCCCAGAAAGCCAACCGTATTCTGGGCTACATCAAGAGAAGTGTACCCATCAGATCATGGCAGGTGATTCTACCTCTCTACTCCACTCTTATGATACCCCACATGGAGTACTGTGTTTAGCTTTGGAGTCCTCAGCGCAGGAAAGATACGGACTAATTGGAACGGGTCCAGATCAGGGCCATGAGGATGATCAGAAGGCTGGAGCCACATCTCCTACAAAGACAGGCTGAGAGAGTTGAGGTTGTTCAGCCTGGAGAAGAGAAGGCTCCGAGGAGACCTTAGAGCAGCCTTCCAGCTGGGCAGGGACTCTTTTTCAAGGAGTGTAGCAACAGGACAAGGGGTAATGGTGTTAAATTGAAAGAAGGCAGATTTAGACTAGATATTAGAAAGAAATTCTTTACTGTGAGGGTGATGAGACACTGGAACAGGTTTCCCAGAGAAGTTGTGGATTCCTCATCCATGGATATTTTCAAGGCCAGGCTGGATGGGGCTTTGAGCAACCTAGTCCAGTTGGAGGCATCCCTGCCCGAGGCAGGCGGGTTGGAACTTGATCTTTCAGGTCCCATCCAACTCTAACCATTCTGTGAATCTGTGTTAGTGTATTATGATAAACTTTCATTAAAGTTTTATTGCTTTGCTGTTATATATTTGCATGGTGTCTCTACTTCAGTTACGGTTCCTTGCTAATATTTAGACTCCTAGCTGCTTTTATTCTGAAATTACCTCTTTACTTTGACAATAGTGGCTAAAACAACCAAGATAAAAACTTAAATGCTTAAAGAATGCGTCAGCTGGAGCTTTTGAACCCTGCAATTCAATTTAAAAATCAGACTTTTGTTATCTTTCAATGATTTGTTCAGGCAGATCACAAATATGAGACACAAATTCTAGACATGTAAACAACTCATAAGCAGTAATGTTAAGGGGAAAAAAATCACTTAATACAACTGTGATTTAATATTCTATGCAAGTTTCCCATTATTTTAATTTAAGCCTGGTTTTTGGAGATGAAGCAGTTGAGGTATGACAGCACAGCTCATCTAGCAGATATGAAAATGCAGAATGTATTTTGCCACTAACAGAACTTTGTAAAGTTTAAGTAAACAGTCCAGCTTGTCTGGTTGCACATAGAAATCTCCATTTTGCCTAAGTATACATCTAAGAAACAGCATAATTTACAATATGTTTGTTTGCAAATCTTTTTATGATTTTGGTGAATGCAGAGGGAACTTCAGGGACTAGTGGTTTTTTTTTTTTTTTATTTGAAGGTGTTGTTTCTGACATCTGACTTGAACATTGCTGTGCTGCTTAACTATGTTACTATGCTTTTCCACGTAAAAGAGCATTCTTTCTAATCAAAGATAATGTTAGAAAACTATTCTAAAACTTGAAACTTTTTTTTCTCAGGTGCTGCCAACAGTATCCTAGCTTTCTTGTGTTTTTAGCTGAGAAATCACAAAAGGCAAACCAGATATTTCAGTATGACCAGAGAAGAGAAGGCTTTCAGATTTTTTTTTTTGAAATTATTGTTTGTTTTTTATTTTTTCTTTGAAAGATGTGGATCCTGTAGAAGAAGAGATGGCATTTGTGGGGCACTCTTTGATTGTCCGCTGGGAAGGTGAGAAATTACCCCTCTGGTTTTTTAAAATAACCTGTTGTGGATTTGGATGTGGATGTGTAGAGTTTGATTGCACAATTTACCAAATGGTAGGATGGCTGCAACTCCAAATCTTTTTAGGTGACTTGAAGATTGGCAGTAATTACTGGAGGCAGGTGGGGGAGAGGAAAGAAAAGGGGAAGCAGAAAATAAGGCTGTGCGTCCAGGCTTGGCCCCTCCCTGGGGTCTTGCTTGAGCAGCCCAGGCTGTGAGGGGATGGAGGCTGCTGCCCCCGGCCCACATTGCACAGCTGACCTCCCCCCACTATGGCAGCAGGGAAGCTGCACGGATGAACTGTTAAACAGGTGCCCTGATGAAAGGTGGTGGGCCAGGGAACAAGATTTCCTACAGCTGCTTAAATACCAGGCAGTGCAGCCAGCCTGCATGCTGTGCCTTAAGAGGGAGTTTTGCGAAGCAGAGGGGGTGAGGTGGGAGGCCAGACCCAGGGAGATGTGTAGTGCTATGGCAGACTGGGCAAGGGGTTGTATGTCTTGTTTAAGTTCCCCGTTTGTAAACCTGAGCCCCTAATTGCAATGAGTGTTTTCAGAATTTATTTTTTTAAGATCTGAGGTACGTTTTGAGAACTTTATATGGAAAACAACATGAAATGGCAGGATGATTCCTCTTCCCTTAACAATTTTAACTTGTGTATCTCAGAGGGTGTCAGGAATAATTCAGCATTTTCTGTTGCTGTTGCTCTCAACCATTCATTTGTCCTCATTAGCAAGCTTTGGACAGAAAACAGATGCTTGCATTCCTCAAAAAATGCTGAAATTTATCAAAAAAATCCTTTGTATTAAGAATAAAATAGAATTAAATAGAGTTTAAAGTGCCTTTAATTTGTAGCAAACATTTGGAATTTAACAAAAGTTAAAGAGGGTTAAAATGTTTAATTTGTTAATATTTGACAATCTAATTCATATTTTAATTCACTAATTTTGAATCCTTGTGATATGAGTTATGATTACTTAAATACAACGAAAGCTCAGGAAAACCTCAGGGCAGGTTTTTGCAGTTTGCTCTGTAATTCTGAGGCTGCTTGGATTGAAACATTCACAATAGCATCAAAAGCTATTGTGGGATTACTTCTCTGAAAGAGATGCTCCAGCCAGCTCAAGCGTTGGAAATAGTGTTCTCCTGTAACACGGTGTGCTCTCTAACAACCAGGTTTAGAGATTATGACAGATGGTGTTTGTCTGTAAGTTACAGTGGTCAGGCAGATGGGGGCAGCTACCTCCTTACGTTGCCCAACCAGTATTACCATGTGTCAATGTTTGCTTGGGGAAGAACAGCAGTTTGAGCAGTTTGTGTCTCTGCTGCGAGCTCCTAAGAAAGCTCTGGCAGGAGCAGTTAGAAACTCCTAGTACTTAGATACCGATGGCATCACATCCAATACCACACGTGTCAGTTTGGATCAGCAACCTGGGCTGTGTCTGTCTCAGCTCCCTGTTAATTAACGCTGTCCCCGACAGGACATTTCCATTTCCCCGTTTCTTTTTCCTTTGCACTTGGATGTATTGGTTGTACTGATGATTCTCATGTTTAATCTTTGCTAGTTTGTTCTTTCTGGAAGCAGAAACCTGTCCCGAACCTCTATTAATTTTTTTTACTGTTATTCTGGTATCTTGAGCTTCTGACTTATTTATTAGTATTCTGTTGGAAGTCCAGCTGCAATCTATTCTTCTTTTCCCCAACATCTGGAACAGTGCTGTGGTCACACTGACTTTTGTCTCTCTCCACTGTACTAAGTAGCTGAAAGAATTTCCTGGAGACAGTCGGGTCACAAGCATCCATGGGGAACCCCTTTCCAACAATTTATACTGTTAGGGACAAGATAAGTTGTGCATCACTTCATCTCTACTAATGTTACATTTCCAAGCATGTTTTGCTGTTTGTTTTTTTTTTAATAAGTGATTTTAGCCTCAATCCAGTCCTGTGTTTTTTCATTTGTATTGAACATGAACATAAGAACAAAGCTTGCTTGCTCTATTTCTTGCAAGTCTAATTGAATTCAAAGGAAGTAAAGAAAGTGTTTTGGGATGTGAAGGTATGTGTTTTAGTCTAAAACCAAAATATCCCCCTCCCTGTAGTCTGTATTGTGTTACGTACTTAAAATAGTGCCTGTATATTTTGCTACAGTAGAATAAAGATTCCTGTGTGAAACCAGTTTTCTGGAATCTAAATGCACCTTCCTTTAATGGAGATACACTTACTGCAACACAAGTAATATCTAAAGAGAATGTATACTAGTTTTAGTGGTTGAATTCACAGTGGGCTGACGATATTGCATGTGCAGTGAACTAAGTAATGTGTTGAAATAGGTATCATGCTTTGAAAACTAATTTGATTCTTTAGTAAAATAATTAGAAATAGGTATGTTCCATCTGCATCTGATTTGTATGTGCTGTCATATAAGCATTTTAAAAATATCTTTTTTATTTTCTTAGCCACATTAACATAAATGCATTTAATTCTATTAAAATTACTGTAACTGTATAGGATCTCACTCTTTAGAGGTTCACTGTTGCATTTTAGATACTTTCCACCATGCTGCTGCTCTCTGTGTCTAGAATCTGTATATTTTCTATAATGTATCAAAGTGGTAGGTAAGTCATTAAAGGTATTGTGTTTATTATAGATGCTCTGAGAATTTTGCTTTTGGAAGTGTCTGATTAATTGAGATATGGTGAGTCAAAAATACTGCTTGCAAACTTTTTGAGTCAATGCAACAATAATGATAGTAATTTATGAATATTCAGATTTCAGTGGTATTACGTTGTGACTCAGAAAAGGAGTAGATATTGCTTAGCAAATTTTTAACTTATAATAACTGGAATTTATTTAGAAATATGCAGTTTTCTGACAGCCGTTCAAGGGAACTGGATTAATTTTTATAGCCAAAGCTGCACGTAATGCAGGTGTGTAATGAAAGCTCAAAGAAAGTCGTTCCCTATCTGCTGAAGTCAGTCATTGAAAATGGCCTGAAAATAATCAGCTACGCTGTTTTGGGCAACCCTGAGCATGTTATGTTCCAAGACTGCTCATTTACTCCTGTCATGTACTTTAAGGTTGCTAAATCACAGTTCTTTCAAAGCATGGATGATTTGTTTGGTAAAGCAAATGAAAGCTTAAACTGTAACCTTTATGCCATAGCTCAACTCAGCATTTGGCTGGAATGTTTTTTCCTTTGCTAAAACACCAGTTATTCATCCATGTTCATGTGATTACCTTTAGCTCTTTATATTGTATAGATGGTGCTAACTGTCACTGAGAACATGTTGATCAGATTTATAGACTCTTACCCGTCTTTTGAGCTATGTTATTTATTTAAAGTTCAGCTCAGATTCAGTCACCAAAATACATGGCCTAGTTTTCAAAATAGGTTTCAAAAACGGTCTTGGTTTTGTATCCTGTATGTGACAATTCTTTCATGCTGACACGCAACGTAAACTTTCAGTAATCCCTAGGGTTTTTCTCCCCAGTGTGATAGAAAAGAGGGAAATAGTTGGGCTTAACTTGAGATGACTGTCTACGCATATAGTGATACTGCATATTTAATTCTTTTGATAATAAACCTTCTAGTAAACCTGTCTAAACAAGATGTGAATCCTTTTGAAAATTTGACTGCAGATACTGGTGTTATATTTAATTAAAGTGTGTAACACTTCCATTGAATTTGCATCTGATAACTTCCACACTTAGCAGTGGTAAATAAATGACTTGACAAAAGGCTTCACAATGAATCCTTTGACTATTAAGGGGGATGAAAAATTCGAGTGCTAAATTGTAGAATATTCTGATATAGTAAGAGCGTGTCATTTCACATGAAGTAGCGGGAAATAGGACAGTTTTCCTGGCAGTTTTTGTCTGGCTGTGAGAGATTTGAAAAATTTGTTCATCAGTGCCCTGAACTGACCAGGAAGTCTTCTAGTGCACTGGAAATCACACTTTTTTCATTTCAATATAATATTAAAAGCTGGAGCAATCACTGAGAAGCAGATATATGGTACATGGGGTTTTCTCTTTCTTTCTCTCCAGAAACTGAAGCATCAATCTTTCATGTATGAGGTCCCTTTATATCACTTTGGTAGATTACCTGTTATCATGACTGAAGCTGTTGTCTGGATACTGACTGGACACTAAGTGGAATTAACATCATGCTTAATTTTTTATTTTTAATACTTTTTTTAGTTATCTAACGTGCATAATTTAGTCTTTCCATATATTCTTTTTGAGTGATATAGAGATCATCTTAGGTGTTTTGAAGAAATGACTAAGGCTTCAAATGTACTTAGACATTTACCACCCATTTTCCTGTTTACGCGGTGATATTTAAGCTCTCTTTTATTGTCCATGCTGAAGTGACTTGCTTTGGAAATTCTTTAGCAGAGCAGACCTGTATCCAGTCAGTACTATCATGTCTGTACTGTTAGTCCATCAAGACTCTCAGGTAGAACCACTTTTCTACAAAACAATTGAGAAGTTGTTTCTGTATAAAGAACACAGCTCATGTGTGTAGGTGTTGGGAGATCATCTGTACTTGCATTACATAGATGAACAGTACCACTTCAGAGATTTGTACTTTAGGAAGAGATTACATATAAATCTAAAAAAATCTATGTCCCTCAGAAAATTCAAATGAATTAGGAAAGAGTCCTAACCATTTGCTGTGCAGATAGATACCCAGTTGTAATTACAAAATACTAGTTTAATCCTGTGCAGATGAAATTCAGCAGTTAATTTCTATAGTAAGTGACTAGAAAAAAATTCATCAAAACCATATAAACCAGCTTGAAAAACAGTGACAGATTTTATAATACAGAGAAAATGTTTACACAATATGCCTTATCAAAAGCACGGGCATTTATAAAAAGTCAGAATCTTAAGATCTGTTGCCTCTGGCTTTAAACCTTTTCAGTAATTTTCCTTAACTTTTTCACTTTTAGAAGTCCACCCAATGGCTACAAAGAGCTATTTTCTTTCCTTGATTTGTAAGGAATATTCATCATGCCTTATATATTTCTATACTGCCATACCAGTCATATTTCTCTTTTAGAGGAAAGCCATATGTTTCTTGTTTGTTTAGCTCTTATATAAATAACAGAAAAATAGTTAAAATGTTGCCTTCTGTATTCTTATGCTCTTGAGTTAAGGTTTGCAATGGCTCGCTAAATAATAAAGAGTTTAAGACAAAATTTTCCTCCATGAATTCATCCCAGGATAATGCTATGTTGTATAATCTGTGGTGCAGGCACTTAGTACAGTGGATTTGGCTGAGATGAGGTTTCTGGGAAAATCCGTACATCACAACATTCTTGTTTATGTATTCTCCATGATTTTATTTGGCTAGTGGAATGCTTAAAGTGATACTCCCACTGAGTCATGTATTATTCAGCCATGGAATATAGTGCTACTCTTTGTAAAGAGGTCAGAATGTGACCTTTACTGAGAAGGTTTGAAGAGATACATCCTTTTCTCAGTTAATTCCTGGTGGTAGAAGTCTTAGATTTGTCCAGTGCTTAGTTCCCTCAAACAATTTCCGCGTCATCTGGCACCACAAAAATTTGCAGGAGTTACGTCTCTAAGTCTGTTAGACTCTTCTTGTCTATGTTGTAGAAGTGCTATTACTTTGAAAGAAATTTGATTTTTTTTTAAAGTACACTTTGAACCATATTTTCTATATGAATTATTTTTTCTGCAGTAATTTTGATAAAATGCTATTGATTTACTTAATTTTCCTTTAAATATATATAAATATATATATTCCTCCCTAGTACCAGTGCTTTCCTGGATAATGGGAATAAAAAATAAACTTACATTCAAATGAAAGGATTACTGCTTATTTTATTAAAAATGTTTTAATCTATAGTCTGCTTTTCTCGAATAGCTGACAAAGACCATTCTTTACAGACTAAAAGGCTTTTCTTAGAAAGTCTAGATGGTTACTGTAGTTGTAGATATTTCAATATGAGGATCATTTACTGAAGAAGCCAAAAGTTAACTACTCTATACAGGAGATAGATTTCCCATTTTGCCACACAGTTAATCTTGGAATCAATAACATTGGTTCTACAATAAAGAACAAGTAGCTACTTCATGCAGTATTACTGTCAAGATTGCTATTCTGTAGAAAACTATAGGCTTTTGAGCATTAAACTACATATATGTCAGTACACTATTCAGTTCTTAACGTTCATTACAAGTATCCAAATTGCTTTACCACTCAGCCTTTTTTCAGAAGAGTAGAGAGGCATAAAGAAGTGCTTTCTTTACATTCTTTCATACTTTCTTCCTTCCTTCCCCCTGACCTCAGATCTGTTCCCAGAAGGAGGAAAAAAACATCTAAAATGGAAGTTAGATCTCCTCACGAAAGGTTATGCTGAAATTCATGACCATCAGATGAGGTTGGCTTAAAAAGTAACTCCCTAATGTGGAATAAAGAAAGTGCTTACAGAGCGTGTTCACATAACTTACAAAGAAATAATCTCAAAGAATAATGGTCTGATGCATGGTGCCTTCCTAAATTGTTGAATTCCAAATTTCCAGTTGTTGAATTTCTTCCAAACTGTTGAATTTGGAAATGAAAAAGATGAAAAGGTTTATTTCCATGTGATTTTCAGTACTATTCAATGAACAAGACTTCATAGCATGTAGAGAGCACCTAGTCACCTAAGTTAAATTTGACAGAACTAACTAATGAAGAGTTCAGTCTTCATCCGTGCTACGGTAACTGAAAGAACAGACAGAATTATATGCTTGGAGGATTTACATATATTTTATATACCTTTTCTAGGTAGTAGCATGAGCTCTTTTTATGGTGATACTTTTCCTAATTTGTATAAGTTCTTTTAAAGGGCTTTTTACATTGAAGAGAATTACATATTCAGGTCCCGATAATTCAGTTTACTGTGCACCAAAAAACATTTGTAACTACAGAAACCCAATGACTTTTCCTGGGCACTGTGTGGCATACTGATCTGCTGACTTATGATCAAGCTTTGCTTGCACGAGACTCAACCTCACTTGGAGGTGGGATTTTTTGAGGTTTCTTTTTCAAAATGGTTATTTTTGTAGTGTAATAAATAATTTATTATATGAATTGGAAATAAATGTATTGAAGTCTACAGGATTTTTACAGTAAAAATTATTAAAGGCATTGAGTCCTGAGAGCTTGTTGCCCACAAAAATTGGATACTGAAGTGACTACAACACAGCTGGCTGGGGATATGGAACAATTTTCATTCTGAAATAAGTAATAGTACAAAAGGAAGCTAAAGCTAAGAGGTACCAGCCAAGAAATCACATTAATGAATAGGACCTGAAGTTCAGCTATGTTGTAATTTTTCTTAATGCATAAGTATGTAACTGCTTTCCATTTAGCAGATAAAGATGCAGGAGGAGAAATACTATGAAATGTAGCTCACAGTAGACCCTTTTTGTTCTTCCATTTGTTCTATACCATTGCACCTTCCAGTATCTGTCGTCTTTCAGCAGTCATCAAAAAGCCCTAACAGTCAAAAGTCAGAAGGTGAAATTGTTCATGACTTTTCTGTTGGTCAATAAAAGTTTCTTCTAATAGAATAAGTCTGTTATTGTTCTTCTGGAGATATCTTTTCTCTCTTGCTTGCATTATAGTCAGTCTTCACAAATCGTAGCCAGAAACATTTTCACTTGCACTATACCAGCACTATGCAACAACTCTGCCCTGTGTTTATGGAGCGATTACCAGATGCTTTTTCCCCATATAGACCAGAGTTCTTGACATCAAGATAAAGAAAAAATCTGATCCTATAAAAGGATTCATAGCATTATTCAAATTTTCAGCAAGCATTTTCTAGTTAGACAAAGGGTTTGCATTCTGTTACCAAAGAACAAGAAAAAAAAAATTGCTTTACAGTAACTATACAGAAGCACAGCAGTGAATTTAGCTTGACCTGTTTCTTAAAATGCCATGTAGTTAGTAGTTGCCTGTTTTTTCAGCTTAGTTACTAACTCTACTTAATGTATTCAAAATGGTTATGTGACCTTACTCATCAGTGTTCTCACTTATTAGTGGTGTCAGAATTTCTAACACCTAAATAGGTAGCAGATTTTGCTTGGTTATTGAATCATAAATATGCCTCTTTCAGTTGTTCTCTTGGCATTGTCCTGTTAATTTAGGCGCCTGCTTATTTTAATACACATATTTCTGTCCCACGTTCAATCTCAGATGCTATTTTTACTTGAGATTGAGAACTGCAGTGTGTTACTATTACCTCTTTTGACTTTCACTGTACATTTCATCTATATTATTGTGTCAGACAGACTGAAAAATTTCACAGATATCCTCTAAAAAGTTTTAATTGGTGCAAATGTCAGTTAAAATAGCTGATTAGCACTAGAGTGTCCTGTGATATGTGACTTTATAAGACAGCAAGACTAACAGGAGCTATTTTTGTGACAAAGATCTACTTGCTGTCAACTCTTCATGCATTTCTCAGTGGAATGCTTTCAGCAAGTGATGTAACATATCTATTGCAACTGACTATACCGTTAAAATTAATTAGCAAGTGAAATTTTCACTGGTTTTCAATGAAAAGTCCTATTGCCAACTCTTCTGAGGTTTTATATCTCCTATTGACCTAAAGGGATATTGTAGAATTTATTTCCTACACAGAGATTAGCTCATATTTCACAACTGTGCTACTGATTTCTGATTTAGGTGAAAAAATAGTCCTTGGTGTTTCTGTATATCAGCCTACTATTCTGACAAGCAAGTATGTGTAGTCCAGCTTTTCTGACTTCTCACAGAGCCCCAGTCTTTGTTTCTGTGACATTGTGAATAAGTTGTCATTGTTCATGAAATAAGACATAGAATGTGAAATAAGACTACAGCCCCTTATGCTGCTCAAGATGCTGAATTTGAAAAATTTTTACCCCTCTGGCAAAGAACATCAATCCCAGCATACAAGGGAAGGGCAAGGGCAGGAGGAAAAAACAAAAGACACCTTTATGCATAATCTTCAATTAAAGTGGCCTATGCTTATTCTGAATGCATTGTAATGTTTTGTACTGGCTAATTCTTTCTTTGTCTGGATCTATCTCCCTGCTGTTACCATTATTATGGTAATAATGTAGTCATTTGCTGGCTACAGCTCTGAATAACAGAAGCCAAATTTTCCAGGTTTGATACATAATTATTTTGGAACAAGTTATAATAAATATAGACAGAAGAGGTAGTACAAATTACCAGAGCTTATAAGAGGAATGGAATCTTGGACAGAAGGTATAATACAACAAATATTTAAATTTTATATAAATAATAAGTTTGATTGTAGGAACTGTCTAATGGTAATGTTTAGTGAGTAGTTTCTTGTCAAAAGGGTTAAACAAAAATTAAAAATTGCTCAACAAAAATAATTCAGTGGGTTGAAACACAAGTTGGTCAGGTAAAAAAGTCAGGAGTTTTTTTTCCTAAATAATATATTTCATAGGATCATAGAATGGTCCAGGCCAGAAGGGACCTCTAGGGTCATCTAGTTCGACTTCCCCACAGCCAGAATGTCTTTCAGAAACCTACCCATTTTGTAATTATTTTTAAAGTACTGACATACTTAAATCAAACTTTAAAATTTTCTTGCATTAAACTAAACTTTTACTTCATATTTACATTATTTATATCACTTCTAGAAATGTTTATATTGCAACAAACTTCAGGATGTCAACTCCCTGTCTCCCTGAAATCAACTTTGAAGTGACAGAATTTCCATAAGGACAGAAATACCGGGCTTTTAAACAAGGTTTCATATCCCTATGTGCTGTTTTTTTCATGCATGAGGATGTGATGAAATCAAATGATAGAAGCTTGTGGGAAATTTAACTTTTAAGAAGTACCGCTCTAAAACTGAGGTTTAAACATGAACATTTTGACTATTGTGCATATTTCTGCATATGTGATTCAAAGAAGCTACAAACTTTTATAAACCCATCTGCAGTTACTTATGACACATTTGATGTCTTGAATTTTCAGTGTCAATCAAATGGTTTCATTCCAACATTCAAAATTCATTAATTTCATAATACTTAGATATGAAAATTCAAATGCCCAAGATCACTTTTAAACATGTTAGGAAAACACCTAATAAAATAAAATGTTGTAATGTAGTTCTAGAAAAGTACTCTACTGTGGTTGTAAGGACCTTGGGAAATAGTCTGAATTCTGTTGCTGGAGAGAGAAATAAAAAAGAAAAAAATTCCAGCAAATGTGAGCTGCTTTTGAAGACAAAGGTCTTTTGATAGAAAATTCTGATGGGTTTAGAATGATCAATGATTTCAGTCTGTCTCCTGATACATATGTATCTCCAGGTCTGCAGAAAGATCTTGACTCCGGAACAAGCAGGCAAAACTCAGTATTTGAATTACAGTGAAGAAACAGAGAGAGCTGGATGTTGATTTGTAATGCTTGTTATGCACTCCTGATGTGCTGCCCTAAAGCTAAAGCAAACTTCCATTGACGCTAATAGTATTTGGTCAGTAATAGTCTACAAGATAAAAGGTGCTGAGCACAAGGCATTGTGGTTTACTGTGCATTAAATCTGTTCATGGTGTTATGCAGATCTGGTACTTTTTTACAGGGCTTTTGTTGTGCAAATAGCATAATTAAAGCCATTAAATCTTTCAGAAGTATAAGTAGCTAATTTTTCAGAAAAGGGCAAGTTGTCATGAACTTATTTCATGACAAATGTGTTTTATTCTAAACTGAATCTACAGTTTACCAGGAAGTGAGATTAATTTTCCAGGTATATACTTAAAAAAAGAAAAAAAAGAAACCTTTGTCTTCCCTCCATAGAAATGAATTTACCCATAACGTAGGTTTTTACAAATCAGTATCCCTGCATGCACAACTTTCAGCGTGTTTTGAATCTTAATGTATTATAGATACAATTAGTGTCTTCTACTGGGGAAGAATGTAGGAGAAATTTTACTTAAATGTGTTGCCATCCAGATGAGAAACTTGTTTCAGTGACATCCAGTTGTTTTGCTGTTCTTGACTTTTTTTTTTCTTTTTTAATGAAGAAATTTAATATAATCAGATGTCTTAATGTAACTGACAGTACTTCAAGAACATAGACTTGTTACTTTGTCATAAACTTGGCTTGATCAAAACTATAACTTGGGATTACTAGAGTATGAAACAATATGGAAATATGAATAGTAGAATGATTGTTTCCATTGCCAGGCAACAATGTTGTTGTTTTCTGATATGTATACAGCTCCTGCAGCATTTTATTCTGTCAAAGGTTTTGAAAACTGTAATATCTTGAACAGTACTTCCACCCTAACAAATGAAAAGACTTAAGACTATTTGTATAAAACCTGGAGAAAATGTTTGTCCCAAAGCAGCTCTGCTGCTGCTTGTTCTCTTCTATGAAAAGAGCTGTGATATAGATTTCTCTCTGATAAACCAAAATAATCTTTGAAAAGCCACAACTGTATAATAGGTATGCTTGGATAAGTAACTATGAAGATCCTCTTCGATAATAGAGGTGTGAAGAGTAATTGACAAAATGGTCATTATTTTTTTAATTTGAAGTAATAGCAACCAAGGAAGGTGTCATTGGGACCTTCAGAATTGCCTGTGACATGGGATAGGACCTGAGTAAAAGCACTTTCCTGAAGCGAGAGTCTGCTACCTGCTCAGATTTTTAGAAAGACTTTAGCATTGCTAATATTTTCAGATTTCCTTAACGTGCCTGCAGAGAATGAAAATTTGATTTGTATTCTCTTGTTTTAATATTGCTTGCAGCTGTACCCTGAACAATTACCTTTGGTAGATATTAAAAATACAGAAAAGCAGCCACGGCAGCAGCCCCAAGCCACTTTTCTATGGAAGGAAGGTCAAGAAGGCTAACCTCAGTGCATCGAGAGCACCTTCTTAAAGAAACCGAATTGAGTTAAAGCAGAAGCCTCTGACATTTTTATCTTGTTCTTGGAGGAGCTACTTTACCACGGAGTGAAGTGCAACTAAATCTAACACCCATTGCACAGTGTGTTGTATCATCTTAGTCTGTTATCTCTCAAATTGTTACCTAGAAAATCACAGGAAAAGGCAATAGGTTGGAAAGGTTACTGCTGTCAGTCAAAATCTGTCTGTCAAGTCCATTCCATGATTTGGAGCAGAGCATGAAGGAGAGAAACATAGTCAATAGAGAAGGCCTTTCTGTGACTCTTGCTCCTGTCTAGGCCTAGAATTAAGCTCTAAGAGTAGAATCTTCCTACTGCTGGGGCAACCTCTTGTCACAAGATTTGGAAGCCCAGACTGCATAGTGATCTTGCAGGAGTCAAAGCAAGGTTTTCAGAGACCTCTGCTTGGGCTTTAGATGGAGTCTTCCCAGAAAAATTTGGTCTTGGCAGAAAATCCTTTCCTGAAGAAAGTTACACTATTCATGCTGCTCTTGGTCACAACTACCCTATGGAATGCTACAGGCTTGGGGAAGAGTGGCAGGAAAGCTGCCCAGTGGAAAAGGACCTGGTGGGGTATTGGTTGACAGCTGGCTGAATATGAGCCAGCAGTGTGCCCTGATGGCCAAGGTGGCCATCATAGCATCTTGGCCTGTATCAGAAAGTGTGGTGAGTAGGACTAGAGAAGTAATGTTCCCCCTGTACTCAGCACTGGTGAGGCTGCACTTCAAATACTATGTTCAGGTTTGCGTCCCTCACTGCAAGGAAGACACTGAAGTGCTGGAATGTGTCTAAAGAGGAGCAATGAAGCTGGCAAAAGGTCTAGAGCACAAATCTTATGAGGGGCAGCTGAGGAACTAGGGTTGTTTAGCCTGGAGAAAAGGAGGCTAAAGGGAGACCTTATCGTTCTCTACCACTACCTGAACAGAGGTTGTAGGGAGGTGGAGGTCAGTCTCCTCTCCCAAGTAACAAGTGATAGAATGAGAGAAAATAGCCCCAGGTTGTGGCAGGGGAGGTTTAAGTTAGATGTTATGAAAAATTTGTGGTACTTAGGGACATGGTTTAGTGGTGGACTTGCCAGTGTGAGGGTTATAGATGGACTCGATCTCAAAGATCTTTTCCAACTGAAATGATTCTATGGTTATTGCTGAGTTCTGCATCCATGTTATACAGGAGACCAGATGAGGTAATATTATGGTTTCTTCCAGTCCAGAAGCTCTCTTCATTAAAAATATTGTTTAGAATTTGCTAAAGAAACCTTCATCAAACATTTGGGGAAGAATTTTTTCATAAATGTTTAACAGCATCTGCACACAGTTGTTCCTATATACAAAGTCTTGGTGGTTTTCTGTTCATCAATTGCATTCTGTCCTTCTCTCTAATGTCTGTACACAGGTTGTTCTTCCCCTTCTTTTGCTCACTCTTTATTATTACTTCTTTCCTTCTTTGCCCAAACACTCCCTTTTCATAGCAGGCCAATATTTTGTGCTGCTTCTGCTCACACCTAGTGGAGGAATTCCCAGTGTGCTGCTCTGACATGAGATATTCCATCAATGAGTCTCTGGACCTAAAATATTGAAGTGTTTACAGCACTGTCTTTCTAGGCATGCCACAGAGTATTTTCAGGCCAAAACCATGCATACACAACCATTCTTCATCTCACCTAGTACAAGACAGGCACTGCAAATCAACTTTTATTTCCTCAGCAACTGCAGCAAAATAAAGTAAAATAGGTTCAACAAAGCAGCTCGCTCTGAGGATGCTCAGACTCCTCAGATTTCTGAATGGTGCACACTCCAGTTCTTCAGTGGACACTGCATTGATACATCATTATGCTTTTAGTTTTTTACTAGCCAGGCCAGATCCTTTTTTTCTTCAAAGAAATTTCAAGGAAAAAAAAATAATCTGTCAAATAGAAAAGATGTTCATTTCCTTCCCCTTTACATCCACTTCTCCAGTCACGCACACTTCTTAGTTGTGCTGTGTGCCTCTATTGCTCTAAGTGTCTACTTAATGCTAACAAACTTGTGCACTCTTATCTTTCGGAACATCTTCAAAGTCGCTCTATGTCAAATTTTAATTAAAGACTTTTTTTTTTTTTTTCCTTCTTCTGCTATGTCCCATTACCTCACTAGTTTTCCTGAGCACTTAGTGTGAGGTCACTATTGGTTAAGAGGTCCCTTTTCCATTTTGTTGTTTTCTCTCTCTGTATCTGAGTGTGATTTTTGTGCTGTTTTTCTCATCTTTTGTGGTGAAGTGCTGTATGATGACTCTGAGTCAAGATATATAAAAACAAATTCTTTGGTGTAAGAAAAGCATTCTGTCCAGTGCACTTGACTAGAATTACTGGATATGTCACTTGTCCTCTAAGTAGATATTGGTGCCAGTTTCTGTCTGGATAGCTGTATGCGCTCAGTGTTGAAACAAAATATAAATAATTCTGTTTTAATAAGGTTGCTGCAATCTTCAGCAAAATCTTAAGGAAAGTCAATGAAACATCTCATTAACTTAGCAATGGAAATTTGGCTTTGGAAAAGAGAAGATGGTCACTTCCTTGCCATACTGGGGATAATGCCAAGTACATAGTATTAAAGCAACTATTTTTTAATTTGACTACCTGGTAATAAAAGTAAATATTACAAAAGACATATTTCAATAACTGCACTTTCTGCACATTGAGATGGTTCATATCACTAGTCTTAGAAATTCTTGATGAAGGTGCAGCTGCATAGTAGATAGTTACTGGCTATAATCAGCTTATCTTTCAGAGTTTAAATCTTTCTTTGTAGTTGAGGTTCTTTCCATGGTAGTGTTGTAAATTAGTTTCTGTTGCTCAATTAGCAGGTCACCTCTTTTTTTTTCTGAAAACAAAGGTAAATGTTTTCACACATGAAAAGATTCAAGTTGGATTTAAACAAGCTGTTCAGGTTCAATTTGTTTGAGAGTGGGCCAAATTTCTCAATATTCTTTTCCATAAATAATAATTGTTCCTAGCCATAAAGCACTATTTTTTGTTATGATTGCTAATAATAATAACAACAAAATTTAATATTAAAGATTTTTTAAAAGTAAAAGATATCTTTACAGATATATAGAGAATTAAACCAGAAGTACTACTTCTGGTAATTTCATTATTTTTGGAGAATTTGTCCTGCACTGCTTAGTGTGAATTGAAGTGACCTACTGAGGTAATAAAAATTATCTAACGTGCTCTAACTTAAGTTGATTTTGATCTGTGGACAACACATACACAGTATGCTACTGTTTATTCTACTACTTCTAAGCCTAGAGGCTGTTGCTCCGTCAGTTTAACCCTCTGCCTTCTTGTCTCCAAAGTGTGATGGAGCTTGAAACCAAAGTGAATTCAGACATTCATTTTTTAAAATCTTTATTAAGGGAAGAAAAAAGACTGCAAATAATTTTAGATTTGCACTGGAAATTAAACTGTGTTGTCTCATGCAGTTGAACAATGATACTTACTATTACATAAAGCCCAAATGCTTACCTAAAGTGACAAGGTTTTTACCTTGAACGCTTAAAGCTTATCCTGTTCTCCTTCTCCCTCAAAAAACCACCATGCTCCCTCCACTTTTGTATGTTTCTAATTCTGAGGGTTAGAGTTGAGGAAGATTCCACTGAAATCAGTAGGAATCTCTATTTGTTTTAAATCGGGCAATGACTGTGGCTCCTTATGGCTTAAATGAATGTTTTATTCCAGCTGTTCTTAAATAGTCAGTTTTGCTGGGTAAGACATCAGAACTGGTTTCTAGATACTGCAATATGATATAAACTAGACATGCAGTGTATAGGCAACTAAAGAAGAATCTATTTTTGGTATTAAATAAGTTGTCAACAGAAAACATGTCATGTGGGCTACTGGATTTTGTTCAGGGACATAGTTGTCTAGTTTATTTGGCAGTCGTATTTATCTGCAGGAGAATAGGCATCGCTTTAATCAAATGCCTGCGGGATTCTGCCTCCTATAAAGGGGAAGCCTGCAGAGTTTCCTCCTTCATCAGATTCAAAGCCCAGGGAAGAAGAATAACCCAAGAAAGCTCTTCAGCAGTATGTTTTCTAGCAGGAGAAAAAACCTGCAGCTCTGTCAGAGGAGGAATGATTTTCACTTCAGCAGATTATGATATTCAAGAGCAGAGAAAGAGAAAACATCAAAGTTGCGTGTTTCACATGCTACTTTCTCAGCATTTCTCACTGAAATTATTAAAGCATGCTGCTGGTTTAGACAGAAAATCTGTAGAAGTTTGGAGAGCTTCATGCTGTCGAATATGCTCTTCATGTTACTAATTGGAGAAAAATATTCTTTTAGGTATCCACATATTAATTCATTTCGTATCCTATAGGAATGCTGGAGTTTTTTCCATGTTCCTTACTGCCTTCCTCCGAGAACCTAATTTAACATTGCAAAAATCTAAGTAAATGTCAGTTAATCTCTTTATCTCTTTATCTCTTAGTTGTTTTATGCTAATGTAGAAGAAATATTTTAATATTGGAAATTGGTTGGTTTGGGGAGCGTGGTGTTCTTTAACTCTTCAAAGCATTTGGGGAAAGGCTTCTGCTGCCCTGGAAGCAGTTTCCATTAGAAGGATTAGGAGGTCACTTGATCTGGAGGGATGCACAAAGTTGGTGAATGCAGCATGGATTACTCTCTTCCTTTCCTTCTTTCTCCCAATAAACTTAAGTTTAGATGCTGCTGGATCTAAGCCTTAGGGAGAGAGAGAACGTGGAAGAAAGGCTGTCCACTAAACCAAGAATGGAGATGAGAGAAGATGGCAGTAAAGAGTCCAGCTTTCTCACTCAGGGAAAAAGATTTCTCTGCCTCTAATGAAGAAAAAAAGGTTGTTGCTTGCTGAGATGAAAGCAGGACAAGCCACTTCTGCAAGAGTGCAATAATAGTGAGGGAAAGGTGCCTTGCAGGCAGTTTTTAGTATGTAGGTCATGAATCATCTGTGTTTTGGTCCCTGTATTCCATCAGAGTAAAAAAAAAAATAAATCTAAATATTCTAGATATTACTAATTTAGTTGATTTAAGCTGGCAACCTGGGTAGTAAGGTACTGTTTGGTACCTTAATAATAAACATGAAATTTAGTTCTAAATAATGCTACAGTTATTTTGTTTGCTAAGGCTTCTATAGAAAAAGAGGAACATTTAGAGAATATAAAAAACCACTTAACAGTTGACTTTCTGGATTAGCTCCATTCTGGATTATGCTTAGTTACAGGGCAGTCTTCATTTATAGGTGTCAAGGGAAAATATATCCAATACAAAATATATTCATATTTTCACAAGGAGCTAAGACACAAGATAAATAATGCCTTATTTTAGTCACAGAATCTAGCTGGCAGAAATACAGATAAAATATAGCTGTTAGGTCTGAGAGAGTAATGCAATAAAAGAAAATAAATTAACGTCAAACTTGTGAGATTTTCTGGTTGAAAATGGAGGCAAGGTTATTAGTTAGTTTACCATATTTAATATAATGAATGCTTTTGAAATTGAAGTCTAATATGTTTTATTGATACCATACAACCTGTATTAACGTTACAGTACTTAAACATAAAATCAATTCTGAATTCATTTTAATTGCACTTTTCACTTATGCAGCTATTAAAGAGGCGAGGAAATAACTTGGACAGTTGATAACCTGATATAGACAAAGTTAGAAGAATTTTCATGCAGTATTAATAGAGGCAAATATTGTAATAGGATCCTGTATTTTCTTGTGCAGTATCTCTTCGTCTGTAAAATGACATGACTGTTCAAAATTCTGAACTGTGACTCTCAGGAGGAATGCGTCTGTCACTTGAGGAAAAATGTATATTGAAAAGTGACAGATGTCAGATGGTAATAATTATGGCAGCTTAAATATTTATAAATTTGCAAGTTATTCTTAAAATGTATTCTTCATCTGAAAGATTTTCTGATGTTAGAAATTATATTCCAGACTTTTATTTTTTTGCCCAAGGCTGTGTGTTTTAAATTAGAGTTCTGGATTCAGAAAGCTTGTGTTTTCATTATACTGAGTCAATTACAGGATGACAAAACTGTAAGTTAAAAGCCTATTTGAGGTTCAAGAACATTGGTCAAATAGCTCATCTAAAACAGTGTGTTTATATTTTTTTTATTTCTTAGTGCTTTACAACTTTTTTTTTGTAATAACTGTGCTTTTCAACTTTAATATTGTCATTTGTAATTTTTCAGTGAGCAATAACTATAGTCCCATTATTTTTTTTGTTCTTTGATTTTATGTCTTATATTCAACCACACTTCAGTGCTTTGAGTGTATGAGAAAGCAGGAATCCTGGTAATATAGTCAGAAAGCCAACAATGTAAGGCTGAAGCTAAGGCTGTCCAAGTGTGGAATAATGCAGGAAATGGTTTGCCTCATGTTCTTGTGTTTAGATCCAATCTTGCCTTTGGTAAAGTGGAAGAAAATCCAGTATGCAAAGGCAATGTAGCTTCAGTAAAAGACTGTAAGAATGATGACTCCTACTTAAATTTCTTAAGGTACAATGAGTACTAAATAGTTCAGTAGTATTTCAAAAGCATCTCCAGTGTCACGTGTATCTGCAAAGTGCTGAATGTGGTAACTTTTGAAGACAGTTCAGTCAGTGTCAGTCAGATGCCACAGCATGTCAGGGAGCTTAATGATGAATGCCCTTACATCAGTTAGGGTGAGCATACTGTTATTTAGAGTTTTAGTGTGTTTTGGATGTGAAATTCCAAGTATAGGCTGAAGATTTGAAGAATTTTTGGGGTTTTTTAATTAATATTAATAATATGGAAAGATTTGTGTTGAATGTTGTTTATTAGGCTAAATCCTCCATTAGCATGAATCTGTACATACCTGTTTAAATTTGGTAGAGACTTGCACAAATAAATAATTTGGGAAGCCACTGGTGATAAAACATTAGTTCAAACTCAGTGGTTATATTTTCTTCTTCGGAGTAAATCTCAAAATTGTGAATCAAAACACTAAAGATTTTATTACTGTTTCCTCCAACTTTGCTATTGATTCATTAATTTTAGGTAACTGAAATAACCGTATATGATCAAGTGTACTCTGTCAGTAGCAGGAATAAATTAAAGACAAATCTTAGAAATATTCTCAAAATAGAAGACCAGCCTAATTTTGTTACTTCTGTTTAAAAGTTTGAAAGCTGTTTAAAATTTGAACGTGAGGAGTTAATGGAAAATGAAAATAAGTAAATAGTTTGTGAAGAGCATAGACAGCTATGTGGACTTAAATTAATTGGTGTGTGACCTTTTTTATTTTCAGCTCTTATTAGAAAAGAACTTGTTATGGTCAGTGTATTTGACAGGATGGTTAGCGCTTGGTCTTTCAAGAACCTGAGGGATAACTATTGAGGGAAATCTGTGTTTACAGTGTTGCTTCAAGTGCAGAATCTGTTTCCTAATCTAAAGATAGTATATACAGTTTGTTCACTCATAATAAACTTTTTCTCACTAGTATTTAAATGTAAAATAAAGAGTAAATTATTTACTTGACCTCTTTAGATGGTCTGTCAGCAAGCAGGTATGTACAAAGGATAGTTGAATGCTGGTTTTATTTTTGTCATGTAGGCAAAAATGAACGAGCTTGAAAGAGTTTCTTCACTGGAAACTGGGGTTTTTTTTTTATATATCACATAGAATAACAACTATTTTCATGTCTTAAACATTGTATTAGTGGGTCATAATAGAGTTTTTATCAAAATAAGGGAATTTATAAAAGTTTTTGTTTGAAATATTGTTAACTAGGTTATGGTTTGATAGGCTTTTATCCAAGCATCCATATTTCTCTTGAGCTAAATACCTCCACCCTCAGAGATCCAATTTCACACACACAGGGCAGGTTTTATTGCTTTGTAGTACTGCAGCACATTGACACTTCCAGAATAGATCAAAACTGTTTGAACTAGGTGCTTTCACAAAACCACAGAACATCAAGGATCAGAAGGGACCTTGAAAGATCGTCTAGTCCAATTTCCCCACCGGAGCAGGAACACCTAGATCAGGTCACACAGGAACACATCCAGGCGCGTTTTGAATATCTCCAGAGAAGGAGACTCCACAACCTCCCCGGGCAGCCTCGTCCAATGCTCTGTCACCCTTACTGTAAAGAAGTTTTTTTCTCATATTTAAGTGGAACCTCCTATGTTCTAGCTTGCACCCATTGGCCCTTGTCTATCACTGGCCGTCACTGAGAAGAGCCTGGCTCCATCCTCCTGCCACTCACCCTTTCCATATATATAAACATTCATGAAGTCACCCTTCAGTCTCCTCCAAGCTAAAGAGATCCAGCTCCCTCAGTTTTTTCTCGTTTATGAACAAAGTGAGACGACCTCAATCCAAGTTTAAAATAAAATTCTGCAAGATGGACGTAGGAAAAACAGTTGCATTGATTTGTTGACGGTAAAGGTCATGGCCAGAATTAGAACACAGCATGTTACAGGAACACCTGAAATGGGATTTCCCTGCCTGCCAGCTCACTGTGCTTTATTGGACCAAGGTGCTGTTCAGCAATAGTTTTATCTTACTAGCTATACCTTAAGGGGAAAAAAAAAAACAATGGAAAACTGTATCAGTAAGGCAGTTATTCTAAGGCACTATCATAAATTATAATTTTAATTTTATTGAATGTTTTACATCGTTAACCTTCTTTTCCAACTTTATTTCTCTGTTCAATTTCCGGAAAAAAAACCCAAGGGTGGGGGAAAACAAGCAAGCGCGGGTAAAATAATTAGCATTCTAAAGAATAAATCTCATCAATTGTAAGATGAAAATGTAAATCTAAACAATATTTTGCAGATATTCAGTTTTGTGATATATTTAATGTCACAGCTTTAGACTTCATAAGCAAAAAAAAAAAAAATTCTTTTTATTATTTTTTTTTCCCCTCTAGCTACCAGATTAATTTTCCACTGAACTGAAGTTGTTCATCCTTGCCCAGATGATAGAAACCAGCACTAATATCTACGTGCTTAACATTTAAGCTAAAGTTCTCCCAGGTTTGATAAATCTGGATNTAAAATTTAAATTTAAGTATTTTGTAGTATATAATTTATAAGATGATGAACAAGAAACTTCTTGCCCTGATTATCTCAGGGCTGTGGAACGTTGAGTTTCTATTGTATTGAGTCATTGACAAATTTTGCTTGCAGTGGAGTCTTTCTCTAATGAAGTAGTTCCAACCTATTCCTGTTAACGCAGGGTAAAGAGCCATGTTACGTTAAACTCCCTTCTTNTTTTTTTTTTTTTTCTGCTTGAAGTTTCTTGGTGTAATCTTTGGTGTAACTCTTCTGTATTCTTTCAGGTGTGATACTTAAAACTCAGAATATACTTGCTAGTTCATGCTTGCTTACAGATTCAAACAAGAAAATATCCTGGTCTACTTGTAAATCTGAAATGTATGTATTGTGCTAATTTTATACAATTTAATTCTTGTACTGAAGAAAATGTTCCTGTTTCATGTGGAAATCTTTATCTGTTTTTCATAAATTAATATTTTAGATACATCTACTGAAGTTACTCTTTCTACATGCACACTGAAGTAGTTTCTGTTTGCAGGGAAAAAATTTATTTTAAAGAAAGATT
>VXBJ01003361.1:51987-65089 GCA_013400055.1 Nycticryphes semicollaris | reverse complement strand
TCTTGGTCACAAGGGCACAGTGGTCCTCATGGTCACCCTGCTATCCACCAGGACCTCCAGGTCCCTTTCTCATGGTATCTGCTTGGACCCATTGACCATGATTTCTTTTAGCTGTTTTGAAGCTGTTGCTGCTTTCTGCCTGCAGTCTCTTAAGGCAGCAAATTTTGTGGGGTTTTTGTTTGGGGTTTTTTTGTTTGTTTTTTATTATAGACAGCAGTGTACCTTTGGCCTCCCCTGAAGATCAACACTCTAGCCAATACTCACCTCCTGTGATAGCCCTTGGTACTTTTTTCCAGTGAAGGAAGCAAGCCACCAGCTCCCTTCCAGCCATTCTCCAATTCTCCATTCTCAAACCATGGTTCACCCAATGGCAGGTTAAGGAGGTTTGCAGCATTTATTTCTGCTCCAAGGTGGAGCTGGCATCCATACTTAACAGAAGTAATTAAAAGTGGGACTGTGGCACTTTTATCTTATGAACACTGGGTACTCAGGAAGTTACCAACCATCAAAACTAGAACAAAGTTATGAGGGAAAAAAATCTATATGCATTCATTATTTGAGACAAAATCTTACCAGCTCTATACCAATTGCTATGTATATATTAGTGTATATCTAGGATATGGCTCTGCATGACATAAACTCAACATAGGACAAAATATGATTCCATGATTCTGAACCCTTTATGAAAGGTACCATGCATTTCTTCTACAAATAAAATGTACCTTAAGTGCTTAAGGACTAAAATGATGCATCAACCTGCTACAATCAGCAGGAACTTCACCTTCTATTAGCATCACACCAATCAAGTTTCATTAGCATGAAGAACCACAGAAAAGAAATTTCAAAGCAATGCATATAGTGGTGGAAACAGGATTTTAAGCTAGTGCTCCATCAAAGAGACTGCAGAAACAGTGCCATGTGATTCCTCTGACCCTTTGAACAAAGTGATAGCTCAAATAACGCATAATAATCCATAGTTTTAATATTTGAAGCAAAGAAATCAATGTAGAATTCTGAATAATTAATATCTTTGAGCAACTCTACCCTCCCCAGAGACAAGAAAAAATAAAAGGTTGAATTTATCAGACACACTATTGGGAATTCACTGGATTCTGTTCTGTGGGAAGTGATACGCGTAGATATCTTCCCACTGTAGATCCACGTAGCAACTATAGTAGAAATAATTTAAACCTGCCAATTCCATTGCTATGATAAGAACTTTGCCATTTTGTACCAGCTGGAGTAGGAGAAATTTTGCTGCTTGCTAGTACAAGCACTTGATCAGTCCCTTTGATTATAACTTTCACCATAACCACAAGCATTTTGGGTTCTTTAGAACAGGAATAAAAGGATTCCAACTTGCCATTAAAACCAGATGATTATTTTTTCTTCCCTTGAGAGGAGAAGAGGAAAATGAGAATTTAGTTTTTGTTGATATTTCTCTGATTTTTTTCATCATTTTTCTTTACAGAAAGCTTAGGAAATGAGAAGTGTTCAGTGAAAGTGGGCCTCTCTATTTAAAAAAGTTCTATAGAAGCAAAAAGATTCAAAAGACTATTTGTCCTCAAACAACCTGATTCTCAGATGTAATCCATCCCCTGAGAAAATTTCTTTTTGACTTATTTGGCTGTGAGGGAAAGCAGGCTCTAGAACTCCCTTGTTGGCTCTTTCCATTTGGGATGTTGCTAATACGGTTCCCATGAGATTTGCTGGCCTGTTCTGCAGATATCTGAAATGTAGATTTTTTTCTCAAAAAAGCAGATCTAGAGAATAAATTATGTCGCTCTGGTGTACCTCTTACTCCTTCTTTGCTTAGAGAAAGCTCCCTTTGAAAAGGCTGAAAATAGTGGGTGTTTTGTGTCGGCTGGCACCAAACATAGTGTGATTTGTGACTTGAGGTTGTTAAGATGCTTCTCTGCAGTCTCTTGGCCCAGGAGCCAGCTTGGAAACAAGGCTGGCAATAACAGAATATCTGTCTCATTTTGCTCTCCATGTGTCTGATAGTCTTTCTTCCTGCCCCAAAGAAATCTCAGTGCCTATATGTAAAACAATGACTTCATTTATTTACATTGTGACAAATCCTTTTTAATTTACTAAATTTATTTTCTCCAGAAACAGCATAGCATTAACTTGCGACAAATGACATTTCAGCTTGTGACATCTCTCAGCTAAATTAGTTTCAAGTGATTCTGAGTAAGTTTGTGATTACATTAAGCATGGATTTAAAATAATATTTTGTCATTCAGTATTTCACACAGTAATGAGATTGACTTCCTTCCCATCTTTCTTTGGCAGTGTGCAGTGAACTCAGTGACTTCAAGGACCAAACCATTAACATTTTGTAAAGAAAACCTAAGAGTTAAATCTCAGAGCGCTAAGAAGAAAAGATGATAGAAGCATGTCACAATAAATCCAGGTTCTTAAGGACCTGTTAAAGGGAGTGGGTGGAAAGATCCTTAGTAATCTTTATATATCTGACAGGTATCAAAGAGTAGTGTATATTGGTGTATCACTCAAGTGCACTCTAATCCTGCTTTGAAGTTTTAATAATCTGTGGGGTTTTATTCATTAAGTTGTTTCATCTGCATGCCAGTAAATAATGTTTAAAAGGCATAAAAATTCAGAAGTTTAAGAAGGAAACTTTAAAAGGAAAAAAAAAGAGAAAGCAATTGGTTAAGACCTTGGTTAAGTAGGGAGTTCCTAAATAAAAATATTCACTTTCAAAACTCTGAAGAGAGTAAGATATCTGCCCATCTCCATTTCTCACCAGGTAGGCTGAAAGACAGACTTGACCCAAGAGAAGGCCAGCTCTGCTTTTAGGTATTGCTTATGACCCTTGTATGACCTCTGCCTGTGCCAGGATTAATCCTTGCTTTGAGGTCCAGAGAGGAGGATTTTGCCCTGCTCTTGGCAAAGGGCACTGGTATCTTCCCACCATGTGCAGAAACCCTGTTTGGAGTTCCAGCCCCTGCGGCTTCTTTACATGAACAGTGTGGACAAGACCCTTGCAAAAACACTTGACACAAAGAGTGGAGGCCATCTCTTGGCATATTTTTTGTGTTGGATGTCTCCCAGTCTGCAAGACTGCCCGAGCATGTTGTGAGGCAATGGGTTGGCAGCCTCCCCTCGCCCTCCAGGGTGGACTTAGTAGGCAATTTGAAAGCGTAATTCTATATCAGTTACTTTCACAACCACCTACCACCAACAGAAAGCTTGCAAACTGCCTGCAATATAAAGAGGGAGCTATATTTAATGCAGTGATATGAAAATGACAGGTCTTTCCCATTCCCACATTAATGCAGCCATTCTGCTGGCTAAAAACTCAGATAAGCTATGTTATTTAAGATATTGATATTATATTATACAAGGTTTCAGCTGTGTGCTACTACATATATCGAGGCTTCTTAGAAAAAATAATTGTATTAAGGAGCAGCTGTACTGTCTACCTCAAAATGTTGTAAAAGTTATCAGATCCCAAGATATGAGAATATGTGAGATATGTGAGGGCTCTTTTAATAGCAATAAAAGCCTAGTTTGATTTTTATGGATTTTTTTTATCATTTCAAAACATTCAATTTGCACTTAAGTCAGATTTTTCTGTTTTTTCTCCAAAATCACAAGAAACAAAATCTACTTAAAAACAGTGAAAAAGCAAAAAAAGAAAATGAAGGCAGAAGTCTCAACTGTTTCAATGTTGTTGAGCTTAAAACATCAAATGTTTTGATATATGAATTATGAAACCTGGAAACACTATGCTGGTCTCTTTGTTTGGAAAAAAAAATTCATTGAGTGATAGATATCTCTCATTTTATTAAAAAACCACACATCAGCATTCCTTGAAGAAAGAAATAATGAATATCAATTAATCTTCATTATTTCAGTTACATGTGATTATTACTTTGGTTTTATTGGAGAAATTTGTTTTTCATATATATTGTTTATATTAAATGATTGTTTTTAGCCTGAAAGCTTCTTAAAAATTAGTTACTTTGTCAAATAACCACTTACAAGTCCCAGGGGAAAATTAGACTCTGGAAAAAAAATGTAAATTTTTGTTGTACTGTGACCTCTGACTTTAGTTACTAGAAACTCTTTTTGGAACCTTCAGCTTTTGTTCTGATGATCCCATTTCTTTCTTTCAAAGGTATAACAAAAAGGCAAATAATTTTTGACTTCAAAACTCTTTCTATACATTTCCTTTTAGTTTGGTTTTCTTTTGTCTTTGTTTCTAAGTCACTGTCTTTGACAAGCAGTCAATCTTCAATAAAAGCATTATGATTTATAGCTCATACAACTGGATCAAAAAAGCTCATGAGGTTCAGGTTGTTATATCTGTCTTTTCCAGGACTACAGGATATAAATAAACATAGACATTTTAGGCTGAATATAGTAATAAAAAGTCACATATCTTGACTTCTGTATTTAGCTACTAAAAAGCAGGAAAGAACATTTAATATGTATGGAAATTTCAACTCTAAATTGGAAACTTTATTTGTGGATCCTAATAGGCTTCTTAAGAATGTGAACAAACAGAAAAAAATACTGAACTCAAATGTTATTCTGAAAATCATTTTAGTGGTGAGACATTACTGATAAAAATGAAAATACTCTGGATAGAAGGAGGAATTTACATTTTGCAAGCAGCCATTACATCCATTAGCTTTAAGTCTTGATCCACTCTACTCTGTTTTCCTCATGAAACTGTTTTATGTGAAGATTACAGCAGCGCTTGTGCTGCCTT
The DNA here is from genome assembly GCA_013400055.1 of Nycticryphes semicollaris. NCBI lineage: Eukaryota > Metazoa > Chordata > Aves > Charadriiformes > Rostratulidae > Nycticryphes > Nycticryphes semicollaris. Next base: position 60,348 of record VXBJ01003361.1, on the reverse strand, counting down.
CTTGGAATTAATTTGTTACAGAAAGGCTGGATTCTGCCCTGTTCCCCATGCCGGGTAGCTGTATAACTGCTGCATGGTGCCTCGATAGTAAATAGGATGGTAGTGGTGGATGACGAGGGGTAATTTTTCAACTGGAATGGTATATGTTTGCATGCAATTGTTATAAGCAAAATAAATCAATAAGTCAAAAAAAGTCAATACAGCTGGGTAATACCTGAGACACATCTACAGTTATTTGTTTTGGAAATATGTACTATGGCCATAAGTACTATAATTCTGACACATTTTCCAAATACAGTTAGCCTTTGAGACTGATAACTATACAGCTGATCCTCTCACATAAGCAAATCTTGAATTAATTTCCATAGAGAGAGTTATAGAAGAACCAAGTAATAAAAATACATTTAAAATTTGGAATTTTTTTGGCAGAATTGAGAAAAAATCTGAAATTTTAGTAACATTTTTTTTAAAAAGTATTTTTTATCAAGGAGTCTCATGAAAAATTCCACTCTGAAAGACAAAATCTAGACTTTTTTCCAGCTCGCTCTCTCAGCTGTAGACCTCCCTAGGCTAGAAAGTATTGACTGGGTCCAGCAAACTGCTCTTTGGGGAGGCAATGAAGCTCACATGCTAGGAATAAAGTTAGCATAAGAAGGCAGCTGAATGAATGGCAAGAAACTAGCTAAGCAGTCAATCAGATTTTTGTAAGTCTCATCTAAACATCCTGGCCAACCTGACAGGTCTAGGCTGGCCATTCACAGTCAGTGGAAACTATTCCATATTTGTGAAAATTTTCGATCACTTGCAATGACTTTTAGATGATTCATGTTATACTAAGAACCTTCAGGGAAGAGCATTGGAAGGGGAAAATTAAAGAGGCGGCTATATTCCTGCATTAACTGAATTGTCTACACCATTTGCATCCCAATTGAATCCCATTTACTGCTACATTTTACTGTAAAATTTCTTATTACAAAGTGTTTGGAGGGTGTCTATGCAGTGGGAAATGTGAATCTTCATAAACTAGGAAGAACTGAGCTTGTTGGTTCGAACATGTCTTCGAGGTGTCCAAGTTGCAGACAGAGTTGTTTCCACTAAAAGTCTTTTAATCATCTGAGTAGAGATTTAAAAAAATGTTAGAAATCACAGATAAAGGAGTCAGTGAGTGAAATATTAAAAACCAAAAATACTGATAATAAAGCTATTAAATATTTTTCTTAAAAAATCTCTCTGTGGACCGAGGAACTTTTTCACAGAACATCCAAGTTTGCCTACCACATTCAGATTTCTTTATTTTTTAATAAAAAATATTTTTAAGAACTGACAGAAGTAGCTAAAATAATCTTAGCCAGGAAGAAAAATTTTAATCTGCAGTCAAACAGTATCATAGAGGTCTCTGAGCGCAGAAAAAATTTCAGTCTTCTCTAAAGTACAGCCAAAAAAACCAATCATATTCATATCAATTGAGGATTTTAAAACAAAATATTCTTTTCTATTAGTAAAAGTGTTTTCAAGTTTGTGAGTTTTTAAACTGGGGAGTTGTAAAGAAGAAACATTTTTAGTTAATTCCTTGTATTTATATCTCTCTAAAAGGGATTGGATATGGAGTATGCATTGGCTTTAAAAAAAAAAAAAAAAAAAAAAAAAAAAAAAAAAAAAAAACCAGAAAGGAAAAAAAAAGCCCTTACAGACTCTCTAAACCTTTTACTTTTTCAACTTTCTAACTTTAAGGATTTATTGTACAGCAGATTTAAATCTGACATTTGGAGTAAATTTCAAGAGATCTCAGAACCTGAGCTCTACAAGTCTGTGATACTCTTTAAAATCTAACAGCTGAGTCACTCTAGTCCAGATCTGCATTAAAGCAAGCAGAGATGGGTAATTTGATGTTCTCTGACTTCAGATTTGTAGACTGTTATATTGAATAAGTATAATCATTACAGTGATATGCACCAAAAAAACCATGCTGCTGTTTATTCTGCAACACCATGTCTGTAACATTAACATAATAATAAATGTAGGGCTCCAACAATGTCATGCAACTTGAATTCCTTAGTATGGTACGAGTATGCATAAACAAATGCACCAAACTCTTTTCCTACTTGAAAGATATTACATTAAAATAGCAGTATGCCAACCCGTGCAATCCGTAAAGCCACTAAACAAGTAATCACTGTGTTTTATCAGTCCTGCCTCTTCCTATGAGCCGTACAATATTTTGTATCCACTTCAAAAACCTCCAGAGCCTTCATCTGTTTATCCAGTGAGATCTCAGTGACTGGCCGCACACCCTCTTATGCAGATTCTGTTCTCACATTTGACTCCTGTCAGCATTTAACACAGGAACCATAGAGACACTTCCATGGCAGCAAATCTATGCCGTGATTGTTTTTATTTAAAGCTCTCCCTTACAGATTTTCACCTCTCATGCACTTAGTATTGGACTTATCCCAGTGCCTCTCATGTTTTTTACTTTGGTATGATAATAGTCTCATCATTTTCCACAGTTACTAAGCCATTAGTTACCAAATCAGCATATATACCTGCATTATATATGCGTTCTGCTTATATGCTTCTGGGTACACAGTCGTTCTTTAATTCCTTTTCTTACAGCTGATTTGTGACTCTGCAAAATTAAAAGAATGATGCTTTGTTTGTCAACTTGTTTGTGCTTTAGAGAGAAAAAATGCTACAAAAGAACTAGGCTTGTTTGTGACTATTGTCCTGACCTCACTCCCATTATTTTGACTCCATTATGCTTTGGAGAAATTGTTTCTATTTGTACATCCAGGTAGCTATCCATCTATCTGCAAAACTAGCATTTAGGTAGAGGAAATATCAAACAAAAAGATGGGTTGGGTGTTTTTTATTTTGTTTTGATTTTTTTTATTCAACATCTCACTAGCTTTCCAACAAAAAGAGTATAGATTTTTTAGCTTGTTTGCCAGTGAGCAAAGGTGATTATTTTTCCTCACTGCTATAATTCAGCTGAAAAGAATATTCCTGTGTAGTAAGAACAACAAGGCACGTGCAGTTTGGGGGACAGCAGAATAAAATGTGGCAGAGTAAACTGGAAGAACATCCCAATGACCTCATGCCAAACACTGTGTTACTACATACCTCAGTTTCCCTAGCTACCCAAAATGTTGTGTGTTATTTCTCCCTCTTTGCAAATACTGATAATATCAAGGCTTAAAATCTTATAAATCCATGGTTTGGAAAGCACTGTGACAGAGTTGCATATATTCTTGAACGTGAACCTTTCAAAAGCTGAATGATTTGTCCTTCTTGGTAACAAATCACAGAAATAAAAAGAATGCTACTTTTTATTGTTCTAAAATTATTTGTTTCAGCTCAGAAAACATCTATCTTGTTCGCATTTGACCATCACATTATCTACCCTTCACCTGTAGTATTTTTTTTTTATGTTCCTGTGGTAATTGCAATATCCTGGGTACGTATGTGTCTTTGATCACTGTTCAGCTGAAATCTCAGTGGGTAGCAGAGAGGGAAGACGCTTCCCTGTGCAGAAGATTGATCTTCTGTTGATTTGGTTGGTTATGATATTGATATGGTTTACAAAAGCATGAAAAGTTTTCAAAGATGACCAAAATCAGTTATTCCATTTAGAAACAGTGTCATGGGAGTGACTAACTGTGACTTCAAAAAAAAAAAACAAAAAAAAAAACCACCAAACTAAACCAAACAAACTAGAAAGACTTCCTTTTAGCCTGTCATGCTTTCGTGATCATCTCGAGCTGGAAGCCTACATGTCTAATGGCAGAATATATATGAGCAACAGGATGCTCATTCCAACTGCTATTTGAGATTGTGTTTTCTTCCATCAAGACAGGTTAAATGCAGATTACCAGCTGTCTGACACTCCCTTCCCAAACAAAGAATTGGATTCCCCAGTAATTACTTTTACTGTGACTTCTATGAGCCCCTTGTCAGGCCCAAAATTTGGATTAGAGTCGCATTTATAAGAGCTAAAGGGCTTACCTGATGTGTAGGACTTATGCTGCATGTGTTCATGGGGATTAATAGTGAAATGAAAATCCAGGTCCCACAGAAGCAAGTAGAAAACCACCACTAATGTCATTAGAAATTGGATTGGACTGTTAAAAAATTTCCTAAGTAAAAATAGGACATTTCTAATCATACCTACAAGGAAAAACGCGTCTGGAAGTTTTCTCCCTGAAAAATAGTGATGGAACCTTTGGAGCTTTTGTTTTTCTTCTTTTCACATCCTGTATCTGATCTGTAGTTATCATGCACAGCCAGATATGAACCAGTTTTGGATATGTGCACTCCATGTCACTGTGTTATTTAGAAAGATGCATTACTCTGTATTTATATTTAGGTCAAAGAGTTTTCTTACAATTTTGCAGTGAATGTAATACATAAAAGGATAATGTAGCTGTGATAAACACTGCCATTTGAGGTGATTACAATGAGAAGAGGGGTTTGTATAAATGGCCAATATATTTCAAAAAAATGTCTTTTGAAAGCATAAAGATGACTAATTTCTTCACTTAGAATCAAAGAACTCTAGAAATAGAAAAGTTTCATTAGTGCTCCTTCCCTAATCATTCACAACGACCATCAGCTGCCTACTGGGTGAGTGGGTGAAGGAAGTGTTCTGAAAACCCCACAAAAAATCAATGAAAATATTTTAATAAACTAAGTGGATGTTGAATCATCTGGAGTGAGCACTGAAGGGGAAATAGCGAATTCTCTGCAAAACTTAAGCTTGTTTAGGGAAGTCCTAAAACAGTCACTTTTTTCCAAAAGTGCTCAGATCTCTTTCACATTCAAATTTACCTTGTTCTCTCCTCGAAACTCTTAGAAGCGAAGCATTTAATATCTCAGTAAGAGTAATAGGGATAATACCTTTTTCCCTTATCCAAGCCATCCATCTTTAACTAGGTGTGCAGTGAGGAGAGTATGGAAGAGGACAAGACTGTCCAAAGCTACAAAATGAGGAAAGATGAAAGAAATTTCATTTCAGCAAAAGAAAATGCAAAGGAAGTTGCCATGGTGGTCCTCAAATAAGAAAAAGGTCACTGAAAAGGCAAAGAGAATAAATTGATTTTGGTGTGTTGGTTTATGAGAAAGTCAACGCAACCCAGCAACATGTACTTGCAACCCAGAAAGCCAACTGCATCTCCTGGGCTGCATCCCCAGCAGCGTGGCCAGCAGGTTGAGACAGGTGATTCTGTCCTACTCTGCTCTGATGAGACCCTGCCTGGAGTACTGCATCCAGCTCTGGAGCTCCCAGCACAAGAACATGGACCTGTTTGGAGCAAGTCCAGAGGAAGGCCATAAAAGTGATCTGGAGCACCTCTCCTGTAAAGACAGTCTCAGAGAGTTGGGGTTGTTCAGCATGGAGAAGAGAAGGCTTCGGGGAGACTTTATAGCAGCCTTCCAGTACCTGGAGGGGGCCTACAGGAGAGATGTGGAGGGAGTTTTTATCAGGGACTGTAGTGATAGGACAAGGGGAAATAGTCTGAAACTGAAAGAGCATAGGTCTAAGTTAGATATCAGGATGAATTCTTTACTGTGAGGATGCTGAGGTACTGGAACAGGTTGCCCAGAGAAGTTGTGGATGCCCCATCCCTGGAAACGTCAAGGCCATGTTGGATGGGGCTTTGAGCAATCTAGTTTAGTGGAAGATGCCCCTGTCAATGGCAGGGGGACTGGAACTAGATGACCTTTAATGTCTCTTCCGACTCTAACCACTTCATGATTCCATGATGATTTCTGAGGACAGGTGGGGAAGCCATGGACTAGTACTCAATCAACGTACATGCAAGACAGAAACTCAGAAAATCTTTCTAGTAGTGGAAATGAGGAAGAGGTGATGGACTGTCAAAGGACGCATAGGATCCAAGAACAAGTTAGACAAGCATTTATCAGGGGAGAGCTGGGTTAGAGCTGATCCTTGTCTTATGTTACCTCTCATCCTCCAAATTAAACTAGTTATAGCTGTTGACTTGCAGCATAGTGTTCTTTCAAGCATTACTTACCTACCACATACAAATACCATTGAATTTTAAACTTATTTCATTCATTATTCTCATGTTCATTTACTATATTCAGTTCCATGACTGCCTGTGTATCGCAGGTGATTTGAATCCTCATTAACTCAAAGTAATCTTTGCTTGTTTTTTTTTTTTTTCTTAATCCATGCACAAATCCTTTTTATTAAGTATTCACGCTGCAAATTTGTAAAGGTAGTAATTTTGTAAAAGCAGTTTAATGATCCTTGTCTTGCTGAGCTTACTTGCTTGTCGGTTCTGGATTTGGTGGTATTGCTGTTCAGTGCAGGCAGTTGACCTTATTTTTATAACTTTATTCCCAAACCAATTTCTCTTTTAAACTTCATAAGTAATTCCCATTTAATTTCATACACATTATTGTCTTTGGCTACTAAGCACCAGACAAAGTAAATTAATCCTCTTTAAGGAGAAAAGAAAAAAATAGGAGAAAAAAATGTGCTCTTGAAGCTATTAAGCTATTATCAGCCAACATGCATATTTTTCCTAACTCTTGCATTATGTAAGCTTAAAAAATATTATAGTATCTAATGTTAACTAACAAGAATGGGCTGTGTTTAATGCATAAAATTATCACAGTAACAGGATAGCAGAATTAATTCTTTCCGCAGTATCTTACATATTGCTGGGCATTTAAAATCTATCACACATGATTTATTCTGAGTTCATTTTTTAATGTGTTATGTAGACAAGAATTGTCTCAGATCCTCCAAAGCACAAATTCAAAACTGATAATAAATTAGGTAACATCAGGATTTTTATTGACCTGAAGCTACACCACACTTGACAAGTCAGTTAAGCATGTGCTCAATTCCATCCTTCTTCAGCAAACCATTTCAACTTAACTCTTGGCAAAATTTCAAAGTTAAGCATAATGTAGATAATGAGTCTTCAAGCATATTATTTAGTGTTTCTTTAAGAAGGTCAGGTAAGCCCTAGCAATGAACAAGACCATCCTGATAATAAATACTGAATTTCAAATCAATCGTATGGTTTGGAGACCTTTTTAAATTTTTGTTGTTGTTGTTTCCCTTTGCATGTGTACATTTGATTACAGTATTAAAATCTAGGGATGGAGAAAAATTCACATCTTATGCTGCTTCTTTGGCTTGGGAATTTTTTTTGCCTCATAGAAAGTACTACCCAGAGTATTCACAGGCTCTCAGCTAAGATCACCATGTGTTGCTGCCTTGAAAATAGGGGTCCTGATCTCACAGTCAAGTCCCCAGCACTGGCTCCTTGCTGAGTGAGGTCTCAGAAACTGTGATTGGAAATAAGACTACATTTACTGATCTGTTATTAGGTCTAAATTCAGTGCAGGGGTCAAAGAACTTACTAAACATAACAAGAATAAGAGCAAGAATTTGTCATTAAAAAAAAAAATAATGAAAAAGGAATACAAAAGGGACAAAAATGAAGAAGCAGCCATTTTTCCATTTCAATTTATTAATGTTACAGCTCTTCAGAGGGTAGTGTGCATATCACCAAGCACTCATACAGAAATGTAATTCTGACTGCTAGGAAACAAGTTCTACGTGTGTGTGATCTGATGTCTAACCAATGTGTTTGTGGTTTCAGAGTTTGACTGGGTCTAGCTGACTAAAATGATTTTGGTGTGTGCATCATTTTTGTTGAGAAGGGATGGGGGATGGGACTTTTGGGGGGTGGGCAGAGGGGAGTTCCAGCAATACCGGAAAGGTTTAAAAATTACCTACAAAAAAGTTTCTCTGAACAGCAGACCTGATATGAGGAGAATCAGATGTTTTGGGGTTTTAGACTTGGAAAGGGTTAGGATACGGTTTGGATAAGGTCAATAAATACTGACAAAGCGATTTCTGAAAGTAGACTGCTGTTTTGTATTAGAAAAGGAAGTTGAAGACTATTTTACACCAAGGACAGGACACCCATTTCAGGCATAAGGTAGTTTGATTGTTGGAGCGATTCACCTATAGATACGTTGAATTCTCCATCCCTGAAAATCAAACACTGGAAAGATTTTGACATTTATGTCAAATCAGAATATAGCCTTGATGTAGAAATGTAACAGTCTTTGCTTGTTATCCTCCAAAGCACAAATTCAAAACCAATAGTAAGTAAACCAGTCAAAGTTATTTTGCCTGTGCTATGGAGAATGCTGGCAGAAATAATCAGCTAATATCTCAGTCTTTGAAAACAATTGATCTGAATTGCTACTTTACGTCCCAGCTGGACTTTATTAACGCACAAACTATTAGACTATCATCTAGAATTCTGTTATGTTAACCTTTTTATGGTACAGCTTCTCTCTCTTTTTTTTTTTTTT